>PVIY010014384.1:0-56583 GCA_004026745.1 Myrmecophaga tridactyla | reverse complement strand
GACAGGGAAACCGGCCTTGCCTGCCATCACATGGGGAGCTCAGCGCTCTCTTCCCACGCCAGCTGCCCACCGCCAGGGCCTGCTCACTGGCCTGTACCGCCTCTCCAGATGAGGAGGTGAATGGGGGAGAGAATGGGGGAGGGGACTGGACACTGGCCCCCTTCACCCTATAGGCCAAGAGCCAGGAGTTTCCCAGGCCTGGCCGGAGGCCATTTTCCTGTAGCAAAGGTGCAGATGCATGCAGACGGGAGAAGAGGGTTTGGGGCTGGACAGCCGAGCTCTGGAACCAGTACCACCCCAGGCAGAAATGCTGCCCTATGCTCAGGGTGCCTGTGCAAATGCGTGTCTGTGTCTGGATGTGCCTGTGGCCACACCCAAGTCCCAGCCAGGATGGCATGTGGCTTAGCTGCCCTCCGCAGAAGGACGGGCTGGGGTCTTTTTGAGACACTATCACTGGGCCCCCTCTTCCAGCATCCCCCCTCAGTTTAGCTCTTCCCCCGTCTGGGATCTCATCCCACTGGGGAACCAGGGGAGACCTGAGACCACACGCCTCATCCCGCTCTTGCTGAGTTGTGGAGGCAGAGACCCCGGGAGCTCCAGAGCGCCCCGCCCGCCGCCCAGCTCCCCGTGGCTGACCTGGTCCCACAGGGCAATCTGCCTCGTGTTCCACCTGGAGACCCCTGTTGTGAGAAGTCGCTTCATGTTTCCCAGGAACACCACCCGGTTCACTCTGTGGTTTTTGCAGTTCGCCTCCTGGCAGGGACAGAGAGCACAGGTGAGGCAGGGCCCCCAAAGCCCTGAGTGCTCTGGAGCACGGGGGGTCCTGGGAGCCGGAAGCCGAGGCCCTCTGCCACTTCCCAGAGGGACTGGGCAATAGAAGGGCAGCAGAGGTCGCTGGCCAGGCCCTGGCAGGGGCTGCACCATGCCAGGCCCTCACTCAGTTGCCTCTCTTCCCATCCTCACAAAGATGCCACCTGGAGCCATTTTCCCCATTTTGCAGATGAGGAAACTGAGGTTCAGGAGGACAGGGGGACAAGGGACTGTCCTTTGTTCACTATTAGAGAACCCCCTTCATTGGGACACCCCTTAACTGAGCTTTCATCTGCTTCCTCTCTTCCTGCCCCTACTCATGACACTTCTATTCCTCCTTGCCTACCACACTGCAGTCCCTCCCCAGGACGAGTCAGCCATCGGGCCAGAACACAGAGGCTGCAGGAGCACTGCAGAGAAGCAGACAGGTGTCACTTGCTCTGGACTTGACTGCCAGCTCTGCCAAAAAAAGTGTGGCCCAGGAGAAGTTGCTCACACACCCCCGATGTCCACATCTGTGAGAGGGGACTGCCTCCTTGATCTCTAACATCTTTTCTGCTCAGGATGGACTCTGGAGTCCAACTGGCTGGGTTTGAATTCTAGCTCCTCCCGTAATTGCGTGGTCTGGGGCAAGTCTCTTAACTCTTCAAGGCTCTGGGCTCCCTTCTGTTAAATGGGAAGAGGAGTAAATGAGATGACAACGCAGAGCCCCTAGCACGGTGCTTGCCCCATGGCACACTTAGTAAACGTCACTCACTCGTCACGCTGATAGCGCCAATTATTATTAGTAGTAGAAGATGACTTTTTGGTCTTGCAATACCAGACCCTTCTCCAGGCTGAATTCAGCCGAGTCGAGCATTAGTCTTTTTGTGTGTGGGAAACGAACCTCACATTTGACCCGAATTTTCCATATTGCTTAGCCCCATAACCGCACACAGTAAGTGCTCAAGGAACATTGATTTCTTACTCCCAAGGGCACCTAACCCTTTCCCCACACCCAAAGACCCAGGAGATTCAAAAACCAACGCTGGAATTAAATTCACCATCAACTTCCCCACTCAGGGTCATCTCTGGGGATTGTATCCTGAGCCATTTCTCCACAGCTCATCCCATGCAGGTGGCAGGGCAGGGAGGTTAAGTTCCCCTCCTCCCCTGCCCATGCTGGGCCCAGTTAACACCCAGGGATCCAGGGGCTAAAGGCTGTTACCAGTTCGGCCCCCAGAACAGGCCAGAAGAACCCCATCTGGGGGAGGGGGTGGAGGTGGGGAGGTGCTTGGGTCCTTCCGCAGCCCGAACGCGGCAGGGTTCCTATAAGCCCACAAGAGCCTAGAACAGGCAGGCTGGTCAACTCAGAGGCATGGGCGGGGCACCTGGGCGAAGGGGGCTGGCACAGCCTTTCCCTCCAGGCCTGGCCAGGAGCTGAGCCCCAGGCCCCAGAACCCCCACGAGGCCCCCACCTGCAGAACGCGGCCGGAGCGGGGCTCGATCACCCGCAGCCTCCTGTCCTTGCAGGTGGTGGTGAGCAGGCTGCCGTCTGTGTTGAAGGACATGCAGAGGACCACGTCCGTGTGGCAGTCAATCATCTTCACGGGCTCGCCCACGTCCAGGTTCCAAATAAGGACCTGCCGGGCAAGCAGATGGGGGGCCGGGTCAGCCCCCGACAGCCCTGGGGTAGGCGCCTCCCCCCCAGGACCCCTGCGTGCCACTGGACCCTTTAACGAAAGGCCGCTATGACCCTGTCACAAGGGCCTCTGATGAGCTTGGGCTGCTCCCAGCGCCCGTCTGGGGTCAGGTTCCATGACAAGTGAGAAGGACAAACGTTTCTGGCCAGGTCCTGGGTTGCTGGCACACCTCTCTTGAGGGTTCACCAATTTTGAGGGCAACTCCGATTTCTCCCCTTCCCTACCAGGAGGGCACTTCTTGGTTAAGGAGTGACCGGGCAGAAGTGTGGGTGTGGAGAGCGGCATTTCCCTCCAGCCTCTGTGGAGGCTGGAAAGCTGGATCCCAGGAATGGGGGTGCCCAGGAGATGCTCCGTCGTGGATTGTGAATGAATGAATGAATGAATGAATGGGTGACTGGACGACTGTGACAGCATCGGTGAACATGCTTTAGGAAAAGAGCACCTAAAGCTCCCTAGGCGTCCCCAGGAGAGCCCTTGGCGAGACCCCACCCCTGCCCGCTGAGACCTCTGGGGCCGCAGCCGCCCGCCCGGCCGCAGACCTTGTAGTCGTAGCCGGCGCTGAGGAGGATGTTGTTGGTAGTTGGGTGCCACTCCACCAGCCCCACGCGCCGGCTGTGCCCGTGCAGCTCCAGGAGGGCCTCCGTCATGTTCCGCTTCAGCCCGCCCTCCGGAATCTCCCAGATCCGCACCTGCGAGGGGGTGGAGGACCCCGGTTGGGTGGGCAGGGCCAGGGGGCCCCGCGGCTGCGGACCCCAAGCTTTTGGAGATCTCTCCAGGGCCGAGTGGGGCTAGAGGGGGTAGGAAGAGGGGGGAGGTGAGAGGGGAGGAAGACCATCTCCCCTTTGCGTTTGCAGGGAGCTTTCCCTGGGGAGTCTCTGCAGCTCTGGTTTTGTGTGTTGTTACTGTCAGCGTCTACCCAGGCTGGGAGGAGCAGGCCCTGAGCAGCTTTGGCGACAGTGGTAGGTTAAGAAGTGTCTCTGGGCTTCCCGTCCCACACCCTTTTAAGAGAACCTGCCTTCCTTCTACTCTCTTCAGCCCCAGCTCCTCTGTGCCACCTGGCCTTCTCCCCCACTCCATTCCCGACCAGGATGGACACCTGAGCACAGAGACACCGATGTGGGTGGCTGGGGGGTGGTTCAGAGGCTCCCCTGAGAGAGGATGAACTAAGGCACGGAAACTCTAATTAGATGTTGGGGTCTGAACTGAAAAGATGGGCAGAGCCAGGCTGCAGCTGCTATTTTCATCCTTGCGGATGCTGGTAAAGAAGCAGAAAAAGTTGATCCACAGAGAGGAGGATGGAACAGACATGCAGAGAGAAGCAGAGAGGAGAGACCATGTGGCCCCAGAGAGAGAGAGAAAGAACCTGCGCAGTCTCTTTACAATCCTGGAATAAGCCCCTGGCTACTTATACTAGCGCTGGAGAGCTTCTGTTCCTCAAACCAAGCATACTCTGCCTGGAGAACAAGTGCTTTTTAAAAGAGCAAGAACAAACAGTATAACTGAACCATGAATCCTACACCCAGCCCCCACCTTCTCTTGGCTAGATCCACAGCCAGGAATTAAAGACCCACGTTGGAATTACGGATGGGCCTACGATTCTGCCATTTACCAGACTCAGCTGTTTATTTGTTAATAGGGCCAACAATCTTTGTCCTGCTTTACTCACTGGTAGGCTGTAAGGACAAAATGAGGTGCTGGTTGTAAAAATTTGGTAACTGTGAGTGTTCTAAAGACCTAAGGAATTAGAGTTCTTGCTGTTATCATCAATATATTATATTCTAATTGGGTGGAGTTGAAAGAGGACATGGGACTACAATTTAGGACAGCTTTCAAACAAGCCTTTTGAATATGTGAACCCCACCCATGCTAGTAAGGAGAAAACAGGAAAAACAGTTTTGAGATACTATTTATAATCTACTAAAATAGCCAACTGAAAAAAAAGAAAAAAGAGCCAGTGTCAGCAAGATTATCCTGGAACTCATATGTTAAATCAGCGTGTAGTATTTCCAATCAGAGTAACTCTGTGGAAGCAATTTGGCAATTTTTAAGCAGGAATCATAAAGACATTTCTCTTATACTCCTTGATTCAGTCATTTCACTCTTAAAATTCAATATAAGCAAAAACTCCATGCAGGAAGATGTTCACTGAAACATCATTACATGGAAAGTTGAGAAACACTCTAAGTGTTCAACATTTGGGAAGTAATTTAATGTAATATGTCATCTCAATATGGAATATTAGCCATTCGGTCATAATTCTGAAGGCCATGGATAAGTATGGAAAACATGTTTAAAGTAAGCCAAAGGCTGTCCTGAGGACAAGGGAGCAAGGCAAGAAACTGGCAAGACCCCTAGGGATCCCCTTGAAAAGCATTTCTTCTCGGCACTTTCTTCTTGGGCTGTCCAAATGATTATTTCCCTGGAAGACCCAGCTCAGGAACACAAAGACACGGAGGTTTCAGGGTAAGAAAGACAAGGTTCAATCAAAGACTCGGGGCCACCCTACTGAGCACCACTCTGTTTCCATAAATCAGCTTCAAAAACCCACGGGAGGCAAAGTTTGCAATCGAGGAGGAGTTAAAATGTTTTCCCATCCTCACTGCAGTCTTTTGGCCACCGCAACGTCCGTGGGGCCCAACAGGACCCACGCAGCCCTCATGGTGGTGGGGGGTGGGAGAGGGAGGGACATGACACAAAGGGAGGCCCCGCAGGCCCCCTGCTCTTGCCTTAGCCCTGGCAATCGATGGGTGGGAGGCTGGGGGCGAGCTCCCACTAGGTGACCCAGGAGTCACCAACAACACTCATTTTCCTCTGGTCCCCAAAGGGAGTGGACGAAAGTGACCCTTGAAGTGGGGGAAGCTCATGTTTGGGTTAAACACATGCACACACCACAGACCATCTCACTTCTCTCCTTTGTGCTCAAAAGGAACGCCATGATACCTGCCGTTCTACAACTTGCTCTTCTCACACAAAAGCTGAGAGTGGACATCTCTCCACACCATTACCGTTACGTATAGCTCTACCTCATCCTTCAAAGAGGCCATGGAGACACCCATTGTATGACTGTGCCATGGTGGTTAGCCAAGTCCTAATAATGGAGACCTGGGATTTGGGTTCTGCTCCTCCCACCCCCCCTTTTTTATTTTAACTTTTCCAGTTCATTCCATGATGAACATCCTTGTAATACAAGTTTGTGCATGGGTGTGCGTGTTCCTGTAGGACAGGCGCCTAAAAGTGTTCCATTTTTTATAGCTACTGTAAAATTATCCCCAAAAGCTGTCCCACTTTTCACAAATAGATTCTGAGAGTGTTTCTTTGCCTTCACCTCCAGCACTACACCTTAGAAGAGGTGATGCTTGAGCCACGTTTGAAAGGTCAGGTTGAGGTTAGATGTGTGGGGTGGAGTAAGGAGAAAGAAAAATGATCAGCATGTGTGGGCAGGGAGCAGTGGGTAGAGAGTTCAGACAGGTCAGCCTGGCTGGTGTGGAGCTGGAGGGCGGGCAGGTTGGCAGATGAGGCCAGAGGCTGTGTGTGTCATGCTTTGCCAGCAAAGCCCCAGAGAAGACTTGCTTGGACCCAGAGTCTCAGACAAACCCCTTTCCAGAATAAACTAATTTTCCTTAGCAGCCCAGATAACTGAGGTGTCCCTGGATTGTGCCATGTGCTGGATTAAGGGACAGACACATGGGAAGCTGCAGAGTGGGGCTCCAGCAGACCCTAGTCCGCTCTTACTAGCTGGGTGACTGTGGACAAGCCAGTTAACCTCTCTGAGGTTAAGTCCCCCCGTCTAGGAAATGAAAAGAGACATGTGCGCCTTTTAGATGTGTGGGTTTAAAGCCTTCTGGCCACATGAGCTGATTTATTGCAGTGACAGCTCTACCTAGGAACCTAGAGGCTAAGCCAAGGGGATGGCAGCAGATTGTGTTTGTGCCTCTGCTCCAGCCCCTGAACTGGATCCAAGCTCTGTGGAGTGAAGGGTGGCAGGTAGCAGTCAAAAAAGCTGTTTTCACTGATAATTGTGAGTTGTAGAGTCCCAGGCAGGGCTTGGGGAATGTGGATGAAAGTGTCCCACAGAGAGGGAGGGGTACCTTGCCTTATTCCCATTTGATATCAGTCACCTTCCCTCCTTGGGCCTCTATTTTCTCATCCCCACACTGGAGTGTCTGTATTGTTTAATTTTCTAATCTTCTCTGCCTTTGTGTAAGTGACTCGATGCTGGGGGGAGGAGGCCGGACTCTGCTTGATCCATATCTACAGCAAACAGTTGGCATCATGTACTATAGGAGCTCAAAGGAGGAGCTGAAGTTCATAGTGGGGCAAAGTAGCTGAGAAAAGGGATTTGGGTCTTTTGGTACTGAAGAGATTTACTGTAGACAAAGAATGGATGGGGCATGCAAGGGGCACCGTGAATCTGCCCAGAGGTTGCTCTGGGAGGTTACTTTAATTCAACAGGAAACCCACTGGGTCCACCAAAAACCGGATTTCTGGAAGGAAGGAGTGGAAAGTGACAAACACACTCTGTCCAGCAATCCAGCTGTGCCTGGGACTGTCCCTTCGTAGGTCCCCAGGCCAGAGCCCCATTTAACTCAGTCACTTTCAGTCCAACAAATTAGCCTCCCCTGAGTCACACACATTAGACACTGGGGAGCAGTTCTGGACCTCAGGTACTCATGCTCTTGTCGGGGAGACAGCAGACAGGTGCAACAAGGTAAGGCAAGGCAGAGGATATGCATGGTTAATAAAGCTACAAAACCAACTGTCCTTATGCACAGGGGAGTGAGCTCCTGGCCAACAAAGCAAGAGCTTTGGGTTGCGGTCTGACAAGCTTGGTTCAAATCCAGACTCTGATGTTACTGGCTGTGAGACTTTGGCCAAGTTAAAGCCTCTCTGAACCTCGGTCTCCTCATCCATAAGAATTATTACAGCTAGGCTACAGAGTGGTTATGAAGCCTAAATAAAGATAAAATACATAAACTAACTAGCAGATTATCAAGTACTTGATAATACTTAATGATGCCAACTTCATATATATATATATTGTATACTGTTGGGTCACATTTTATTATTTTTCCATGTGAGTATCTCGTGATTGCAGCACCATTTGTTGAATTTTTGTTTGTTTGTTTTGGGGAAGTGCATGGACCAGGAATCGAACTGGGGACTCCCCCGATGCAGGCAAGAATTGCTTACTTAATATTAATTAAGGACTATATGCCAGTTTTATAAATTTTAGATGTTTTTGAGTTAAATTTTTCATGTGCACCTTGTGGCTATAGACAGTATATATGGTATGAAGTTTGTCTCCATTTTATGGAATGCAACACAAATTTCCTCTTTAAAATGATGGTGTGACTGTGGAAGTGTCTGGGTGGGTCTCTGCTCTCTGAAACACTGAGGGTCATAATGCTAATGATTGGAGGCCAGGGCCTAGACAACATGGTTCCTAAGGGAAAGAACACTCAGTTTAGAGGGAGCTCTTTGTTATGTGTCTATAACGAATAGTACTTCCCTGCACATGTGGTATAGGAGCTCAGAAAAGGAGCTGAAGTTCACAGTGGGCCAAAGAAGCTGGGAGCAATCTGGATTCTAACCCCAAAGCATCTAAAAAATTCTGTTTGGGGTTCTGTGGGGGTAGGAACAGGAAAGCATGGCAGGGTTTCTACCTTCTCGAAGCAAGGCACAAACTCCTACCTCCCCCATTTCTTGTCAATTATTCTGTTTACTACTAGATATTGAGTTTATTGACACACACTTAAACAAAAGGTAGAATCTTAAAGTCTGCCTTAATATTGATGCTTTCTGACCACCTCATTCTGCTTCTCCATGGGCAACAAATCACACCAAACTCAGGAAATCTGGACACACTAAAGATAAGTACTATCTATTATGATTAGGATAATATTATTGTTACTAATAATTGCCCTTATATTGATAAGGTGAGGAAATTTGCCCAAGGTACACAGTTAGGAAGCAGTGGGGCCGAGTTTCAGACTCAAAAGTAGAATTTTTACCCCCTGTCCCTGCCCAATTTCTTCCTTCTCCACCTAGATCTCACCCGTCAACCTGAACAGGGAGAGATCTGTCCTTCTGCTTATCTGTTCCAGGTAAGAGAGCAGCTCTCTGGCTCCAAGTATCTAGAAGTCACCCTCTTGGGGTACATCTGCCAGGCGTCCCCTTGGACGGTCACGACGCAGGGGTGGATCTTTGTGGTCACTGCTGTATCTCCAGCACCCGGAATAGTGTCTGGTGCCTAGTAAGAACCAAAGACCTACTTGTTGAGTAGATGGACAAATGGAGGCAACCTAGAAGAAGCCCAGAAGCCTTCCTACCATCGCAGGTTTTACAGCCCAGGGAAGCAGGCAGTCCTTACTCTGGCTGCTGGTGGACTGGACAGTTGGGAAATTGCCTCTTTTATCCTGATTTCCAGAAAGGCTTGAGAGGGAATTATTTTCCTGAATTCCGAGGCTCTGTCCATCCTGCATTCAGCTGTGTTTTTCTTTTTACAAGCCAGTGATGGAGGGGCCTATTTGGGGGCCAAAGAGTGAGATACAGTGGAACAAGCACTGGACTCAGAGCCCGGGTTGCTCTCTGGCCACCCCTCACTGGGGCGAGTTCTTTGAACTCTGATCCTCACTTGTTCAATAAGGGTAAGGGAGCAAGGTTAATGGATATGGGACTCTTAGCAGATAGGAAACATTTCTACATTTATTTAGTTCTCACGACAATTCCACTTTACAGCAGAGGCAATCGATGTCCAGAGAGGTAAAGAGACGTGCCCGAGATCACAGCGCCGGGAACCAGCAGAGCCAGGCACCTGAACGGAAGCCTGAGGATGCCCGGGCTTGGCTGCCTCACCACTGCACCACACTGCCACTTCCTCACTTCCTCTGCGGCCTTCCTGAGAGGCCTCTCAGAGCAACAGTCCCCTTCTCTCTAAAAACGAACGCATCACTCCCTTCCAGCTCCGAGAGGCTCTGGAGCTCGTGGAGGAGGTGGCGGGGTGGTGGGTGGCTGCTGGCTGCTTCCAGCAGGGCTGACATCCTGCCCCATCCCACTGCCAGTTCCCTCTGGGAGGGGCAGATGGATGGAGAAGCTTGAATAGAAGCAAAGGGAGGAGGCTGAGCTAGGCCTGCCAGAGACAGGGGCCTCCTCCTTCTGCCTCCTCTGTGGCATCATTCTCTCCCTCTCCTTGAGATGTCAAAACCTCTCCCTCTGCATGGCTGCTGGCTGCCGGTGAAGGGTCGGGAGCACATGCGGGAAGGCTTGGAAACCGATAGCGCCCTCCCCTGCCGCCTGCACCCTCCCTGGCTGCGGCAGAAGCTATAAAAAGCCGAGCCCTTCAACAATAGGTGACATCACCCAGCAGCGGAAAGAACTGGATTCTGCCAGATGCCAGGGAGAGTTACGGCCCCCACCCCTCCCCCGGGATGGGGGTCCCGTGGGTATGTTCAGCTGGATCCCTGGAGGGCTAGAGGACCTCCTGCTGCCCCTGGGGGATGGGAGACTGGGGCAGGGGAGGCTGAGCCTGCCGGAGATGGGGGGTGGATTTCACTGATACTATTGCAGGGATGGGGGATATGGGAGCGCCCTGGATCCCTTCGGTGTGCTTTGACTGTGGGGGGGTGGGGGCAGCGGGCACTGCCAGGAGAAATGGGACCAGGCCTTCAGCAAACAGCTGTCCTATGAGCCTCAACTTTCCAGTGGGATCCCCAGCATGTGGTAGGTGTGCTGCAGAGCTCCTAGCCAAAATGCGCTGGCTCTGGAAGTCGTGTTTGGCGTGAGGCAGGTTGGCCATTTGGGCTGGAGTGGATGGAGGGAGGGTGTCGGCCACCCCCGGAAGCCGCAGGCACCTTTTCCTTGTGTCCCCATCTTCACCCAGTCCCCTGGCGGGGAAGCCCCCCTCTGGGTGCCCCCAGTGCCCGGGCCTTGCACAGAGAAGACACTGTGATGCAGATACTGAGTATCTGCTGGGTCTGAGTTGTCAGTCCCCTCACAGCGCTGAGCCTGCGTTTTCTGGCCTGATAAACAGGGCTGTTGGTGAGGTGTGACAAGCACTGGCCGGGGAGTCCGGAGACCTGGGTTCCTGCCCTGCCTGCACCACCTACTTGCTCTTGGCCTCAGCGTGGTCCCCTCACGATGGACTGGGCTTAGCCTCAGAGGCCTCCCAGGGCCCAGAGGCTGAGGAGGGGCGAGGGGTTCAGAGCTGCTGCTTCTGGGCAGCTGGCCCAGCAGCAGGAACTAGAGCTTAGTTCCTCTCTAGAGAGGAGACCTAATCTCTTTCCGTCTGGATCAGCAGCCCAGGGCCAGCCCCTCCCTCCCTGTCTCCCCTGCCCATGCCCCTCACTAACCACCACCCTACAGTTCCAGCCACCCCAGAAGATTCGCCATTTTCCAAACACCATATCCACTTCCTCCAGGCCTTTGCTAGTGTCCGGCCTCTTCCTGGAGCCCCTTTAACCCTTTTACTCTCAGCAAAGTCCTGCTTCTTCTCCAGGGTCCAGCTCAGGTAACAATTCCTCTGCAGCTGCCTGTACCTTGGTTAAAATGAATCCCTCTCTCCTCCCTGAGTGCAGCCCTTTGTTTGATGTTTGCAGTGACCTCATTCCGCATTGCATTTTGGAGAGCCACTAGGCTGGGGGCATTTCTAGAGCACGACTGAGATGAGCAGGCACGGAGGAGGTACCAGGCAGAGTGTTAGGCACAGACGGCTTTCATCCCCACAGAAGTTCCTAAGGGAAGTGTTTATTACTATTATTATTATTACTGCTTCAAAGAAAATGAGCTCAGAGAGGTTAAGCAACACAGCCGGGGTTACCCAGCAGGTAAGTGGTGAGGCTGAGATTCAACCCCAGGTCTGTGGGTCTCCACAGCCCAGCTCTCTCTTTGGACCTCAGCAGCCAGAGGTCTCTCTTTGGACCTCAGCCTGTGTGTGAGACTGAACAGAGTCGCTTGGCTTGTGTGGCGGGGGCTGGCGCCCTCTGCTTCTCCTGAACACACCAAGGCTGCTCTGTTCATTAGCTGGGGTTCCAGAGCACGAAGCACCTGGGCCGTTCACCCCCTCGCCCTGGGTCAGGCTGAGGAAGTTTCCTCAGGAGGAGTCAGGTTGGTCGGGGATTCTGAGCATACATCAAGAGGGGCATTCCTCCTTTCCACCCAGCTAGCCCCCTGGTGAGGGCAAAGGGGCGCGGCGGGAGGGGTCTGAAGCTTCCAGTGTCAACTCTGTGTTGATTCATGTAATGACGAGCCTTTGGGGAGTGGGGAGAGCGCAGGTGTTGGAGCTAGCAGTCCAGGGAAAGCCCCCACCCTCTACTTCCTCACAGTGTGACCTGGAGCAAGCAACCTGCCCCCAACCCTCGGCTTGGGGTGGCAGTGTCCTGCCTCACAGGTGGCCACCAGGGCTCAATGGATGTGACGCGTCCAGCCCAGAGTGGGTGGAGGAGCTCTGGGGGAGGCAGCCCAGAATGTCAGGGCTGTTCATAAGCTGCTGGCTGGTGGAAGTTGCTCAACCCCTCAGCAGGCAGGGACAGAGCCAGCCATGGGCTGCCGGCATTGCTTCTTGAGCTTCTAGCACCCAGCAGAGAAGAATGGGAGCACCTCTGTCTACCACCTGCCCTCATTCTGTCTGATCTCACTCCTCGCCCCCACTGACCGCTGAGCCCTCCATTCCCCACCAGCTCCATCTGCCTCCTTCCCAGCCAGGAAGCAACCAGCGACCTTGCAGTTTCCTGGGCTCCACCGCCTTGTGCCCAGCCTTCTGCAGCTCTTGTCTGTCTGTGTCTTGACCTCTGATCACTGTTTCCACTTTGCCCCAGGGATGCTGGAGAAAGTAACCAAACCTGATGGACCCTCTTCACCACAAGTTCTTGCTCCGTCCACTCACCTGGGCCCTGCCCTCAGTGCTGCTGCTGCGCTTTCTCTCCCGTTGACTTAGGGCTTCAACCATCAGGAACTGGTCAAGCCCACTGCACTCTCCCATCCCCGCCTCACCTCTGTCCCTGTATCAGGGACTGTGCCAGGTGACCCTGCCCCCAACTTTATCAAACGATGGAGGCCATTTACTATGACCCTATCTTCTTCTTTCTCTTTTTTTTTTGGGGGGGGGGTGACTAGCTGAACTGTGTCCATCCACTCACTCATTCATTCCTCCAACTTTTTATTTACCCATCTTTCCATTTCTATCCATTTATCCATTCCCGCATCATCCAGTCATCCTTCCTTCCATTCATTCATCTGTGTAGTCATCACCACTCATCTAACCACCCACCCATCCACCCACACATCTACCTATCCATCCAGACTGACAGACAGATGGACAGACAGACAGACATCCATCTAGGAATCCAATCATCCATCCCATAAAACACCTACTAGGCACTTACTCGGTACCAGTCCCTGTGCGGAATGCTGGGGACTCAGAGCCAAATAAGCCATGGTCTCTATTCTCAGGAGCTCACAATCCAGCCCAGGAAGAAAGACAGACACACAGATAACATGGGCTCTGAAATGCCTTCCAGCTCCAATATCCTGGGAGTGTATGGCCTGTACCCAGGCTGTGCCATTGAACACTCAATAGAGGCTTGTGGCCTGACTGAAGGACAAACCTTCCTTCACCCGGGAGCACCAGGGGCTCAGGCAGGCTCTCCTTACCAGCTCAGCTGCAGCATTGAAACCCTCTTGCTTCCAAGCTGGTGTCTTGATGCTGCCCAGGGGCAGTGTGCAGCACAGCACGGGGCCCCACTCCAGGAACATGGAGGCCACTGCCATGGCCGTCTGACCTTACTCCTACCATGGAAGTTAGCAGAGCTTGAAGGCAGGGTGACAGAGTGACCAGAAGGCAGCTTCACAACACTCTCCCAGGATTTTCTTTTTTTTTTTTTTCATTTCTGAGTGTCCATGAACTCTCCCTGGAATTTTTTAGCACCCCCACTCCAGAGTCTCTCCTCCCCTTTCTTCTTCTCACCTCCATTTTTCCTATCCGTTCTCTTTTCCTCTTCCCTCCATCTCCTCCCTGCTCCCTGTTCCTCATTTCCCTTCTTCTATTTCTTCTTTCTTTCCTTTGAATGGTAGGACACACGGAGATCAAGTTCAAGTTCACACCACCGTGTGTCCTTGGACAAGTTACTGCAACCACAGCTCAGCGAGTACAAAACCAGGTGTGGCATTTACCGTGCCTGGCCTACAAGGAGCTTTTTTCCTGGTGAGTCCTCCATTTCCTTCCTTTACCCCCTTGCTCCTGACCTCTCCTTTGAAGAGCCCAGGCGAGTGCTGAATCCCCCAGAGGTGTTTTGTATTATTCTCCCCTAAAGAATCAACACCTCCAAACTCAATTATGCTAAAGTAAAAGATCTGCCCAAATCCTCCACGGCTTTGCTCCCTCCCCCTTTGTTCCTAATTCTCTTTCTCCTGGTCCTGGGGCTAGCTGGAGGGATGAAAAAGGCAGAGAGAGAAGGAGGGGGAGTGCAGGGAGGAAGGCGTCTGCAGGTGCAAGGAGGAGCCCCTCCCACTCACCGACGTGTCTTCTGAGCACGAGGCAATGATGTTGTCGATGAAGGGGTTCCACTTGATGTCCAGCACGTTGCCCTGGTGACCGCAGATCTTGGGGTAGTTGGGTTCAATCCTGCCCGTCTGCAGAGATGAGAGAGAAAGGGAGAGAGAGAAAGGGATGAGTTCTGAGGGCCCTGAAAGGAGAACCTTTTTTTCTGGGCATCTCAACAGCACTGGAAGGTCCCTGAGAACCTGATAATATCTTATGCCTCTTTTGGTCCCTGTCTCAGGCTGGATCCGATTGCTCTGGGGCTTTGTGGGGGGAGGTGGGCAGTGCAGGGTGGGGACCATGCAGCAGAGTGGGGGGCAGGGCCACTCCTGGTCCATACCACAGCTTTGTGCAAATTAGGAAAAGGTGCCCTTTCCTCAAGCACGAAAGTTGGAAGTTTATATGTTACTACCCGCCTGAACAACCCAAACCCTGCTGGGCAGCAGCCTGGGCGCACCATCCTCACCGCTTTGTGCACACGCAGACACAGGGGGGCCCACATTGCCCCCCGCGCTCACACTCCACACCGCCCCCCAGGTGAAGCGATGCGGGAAGACCAGGCGGAGGTGCTTTCCGGGGGCTCCGCGGACAGGCCTGAATCTCTGAGTCCCCGTATTCACTCCCACATAAGTGATTCTGTGCGCAGCGTGAATATAGCACCCCCACCCCCAAATATGACACCCTTGGGCAGTGCACAAGTTAAACATCACAAGCAGTGCCTGCGGTGGAACGCATAGCGTTTGGAGACATGCAGGCCCACCTTTGAACCACAGCTCTGCTACTTTTTAGCTATGTGACCTTGGGAAAGTCAACAAACTTCTTTGAGCCCCAGTTTCCTCATTTTAAAAAGGAGGATAGCAACACCTCAGCATATTTGTGAAATTAAACAAGTGAATATGCTTAGCAAGGTGCTAAGTGTGGAGACGATCACACTGTAAATGCTCAATATATGATAGCAGTAATTGTTATCATTCAGGTTAGATAAAACCTCCTCCAGGAAGCCTTCCTTGATCCCTCAGTGGGTAAGTGCTCATCCTTTGTGCTCGTATAGCATACAGAGCTTCCCTTTGCTATTGCACAATCATGTGAAGTCACAGTCTATTTCTATTTGTCTGTGTGCAATTGAGGACAGGGTCCATACCTTCCTTGTCTCTGAGCCCCCAGCTCCTTATAGGCCTGGCACACAGTAGGGTGCTCACACATGACCTGAAAGCCATCCGGGCAGGGGAAAGGAGTCCACAAGGGATGTGTTGGAGGGAAGGGAAGGGTAAATCCATTCTTAGTGGTTACAAAGACGGCAGGGAAGGAAGGGGAGATTGGAGACTGAGGCTGTATCTCCACCACTCAGATCTTTTTAGCACTAGGTTTTGGGGGATTTGGAAGCAAAGAGGTTTTTCCCAGCTGATTCCCATCTGTTCATAATGGGTAGGAGGCCAGAAAAATGGGGAGTTCCCGTGGGCAGGTCACACCTTACCTCCCATTAGGTCCCTCATCTTAACAATAAGTAGGAAGAAAACCGGTTTCTGGCAAGCCCCTGCTGCACGAGCCCAGGACTTCACCAGGGTGATGTGGTAAGAATGGTCTCCTGTCCTGAATTTTTCTCCACCCACTTCCTCCCTGCCTCTCTAGCCACTCAGATCTTTTGATCTTTGGGATTCAGCAGTGATGGGATGGGTAGAGAGAAATGGGCCTGAAGAATGACAGTGGCATGCAGGGTGAGGACTGAGGCAGAGAAAGAGAGAAAAAGGCAGCAGAGGATGGACCCAGGAGAACTTCACTGATAATGGATGTTGTGGGAAAAGTGGAGAATGGAAGACAGGGATTTGGGGAGTGTGGCTCTCAGTTACGAATGGCAACCCCTTTGACAGTCTGTGAGGGAAGCAATTAGGATTCAGATCTTTTTCAATTATTTTGGGGCTGTTGGGCTATATTTCTTAAAAATGAGACTCTAAACAGACACTGAGTCACCTGTGGGCCTGGGATTTGTTAAAGTAACACATTATCTTTAACTCTCACAACTGTGAATTAGCGTGAGAAAATTATGGCACAGAGAGGTTAAGAAACTTTTCCAGGGTCGCCCAGTTGAAAGCAAAGCTGGGATTCCCACATTTACGTGACTCCCAAAGTTTTGTGTACCCCAGTGCTCATTGTTGGCCAGTTCCCCCTTCCAGTTCTGACTTCCCAAAAGTTTCCACAGCTCACTTACTCTCTGATAGAGCCACACCTTATATATGACCCGAAGGGCTATATTTGAGATTTCCCTGAGCAAAGCTGTGTGCATTAAGTTTTTTGGCACCCAGTCCAGCCAGGGGAAATCTGAGGGCATCAAATCAGTCAATAGGGGGCCATTAGCTAACAGCAGTTTCTGGCCAGAAGCCTCTGGGTGCTGCATGGAAGAGACGTTAAGCGGCATCATTGGAAACTATTCAGAAAGAGGAGGGGGCCAGAGGACTGCACTGGGGAAGGGAACACATCTTTTGGGCAGAGAATGAACCTGATACAGTGCCCGCTTCCAGGTGGGCTTCTCTTTCTGCAATGAATGTGCTCCTGAAAGGGCTGGGTAAATACGGAGTTTTATGATTGAGTCACACTGTCATTTCTGTGCTTGTGACTAGTGACCCCTAACGCTGTATGGCATACAACCTGCTTAGCTGTACATGGCAGCTCCAAAGGAAAGCCCTCCTTTCACGATGGCAGCTTTGATTGTCCTGTTTTCTATTGTGGGGTTTCACATCCAATTTTGTTTGAAAGAAGAGTCTCGTTGTTAAAAAGAAAAATTTGACTATAAGCTTTTAGCACTGGCTTATAGTCAGATTGTTGACTATGAGACATAAGGCAAATAAAAAAATGCAAGTATTGACTCCAGGAGAAAAAGTTGCATATGAAAACTAATGTAATTGCAGTACACAATGAATCACATATAGTATTACATAGTTGCAATAACATAAACCCTGTATAATTATTTAGATGAATTGTGCTGTAATATCCTGGGAGAACAGAGGCAGAGAAAGTGTGCATGCATGCATGTGTACAAAAAGAGGAGGGTAGAGCTGGCAGAAAGCTAGATCTTCAATTTCCATAAGAGGACGTCAATAGACAATGTCTAAGATTAAGTAATCTAAACATGGCAGAAAAAGCATGTAACTAAGAAATATAAAGGCAAGTACAAAAAAGAAACAGCTAAAAGGAATGAGAGTGGTCACCTCTGGGTGGTAGGGAATGGGGGAGGGACTGAGGCTATGGGCAGCGGTGTGCTGGAGATGTTTAACAACTGGCTCTCTGGGAGTAAAAAGACCCTGATTTGTGGCATTTGCCAATTTCTGTGGCATAACTGTGTTCCCACCATGGCTGATTTCAAGCTTCCATGGTGATATTACCAAACAGAGAGCTGGAGGAGAAATGCAGAGCATACTGTTATATAATATTTCCACCATATAGATACTATAAGTGCAAATAAACTCAGCACAGATAAAAGTAAAATGTAGTAAAATAATTGGGAAGTGATGAGTTGTAAGTATTTCCTCTCTGTATCTAGCCTGGTTACATCCTAGAATATATTAAGCAGATAATCAAAAGTATTGGCAAAGTCCCCTGAAGGAGGGGAGAAAGACTATAGAACTATTAAACTTTACCATCAGGGAATCCCCTGATACTGTGTCAAACTTTAGGGACACCCAAATCAATAGGCCATGCCCTCGATCATGAGGCTTACTCTTGTGAAGCTAATGTAGGTAGTGGAGAAGCTTAGACTACCTATAGGCATGCCTCAGTCTCTCTAAGCCCAACTCTGCAAGTGAAATTATTGCCCTCCCCCCTACGTGGGATATGATGTCCAGGGGTGAAAGTCTCCCTGGCAACGTGGGAGAGGACTCCCAGGGATGAATCCAATCCTGGTACCATGGGACCAACAATTCCATTCTGACCAAAAGGGGGAAAAGAAGTGTAATTAATAAAGTATCAGTGGCAGAGAGAGTTCAAATAGAGTCGAGAGGTTACTCTGGAGGTTGCTCTTACCCAAGCTTCAGGTAGACATTGCTACCTATCATAACCTGCCAACTGCCAACCAGGACCATTCCAGCCAATCCTAAAGAACACCTAGGGCAATATATAAGATTCTACAAGGGTTCCAAGCTAAAGTAACTTTCCAGAAACCTACAACTTCCAAATGGGTCCCTGGTCCATATAAGTCCTGACAACTAGCCCAGCCTCTCCAGAACATCCGATAGTTCCATCTCCCTACTCCATACTAGTGACAGACTCTTCCAATATGAGAAATTTAGAATTTCCATAGCCCAAACACACCTAAAGAGAGGGATGGAAAGATCAAAGGTGATGGTGGAGTTATACAGAGAAGATAGGATTTAACAAATGAATATGACTGCTGAATCATTACATTGATATCTCTTTTAGTCTCCAGTATTTTAGAGCAGCTGGAAGTAAAAACCTAAAATTGTGAAATTGTAACCCATGTCAAAGTCTGAAATATGTTCTTCAACTAATTGTGGTGCTGTGCTTTGAAACTTGTAGCTTTTCTGTATATATGTTATTTTTCACAAAGAAGAAGGGAAAAAAGTTGATTGTGATGACAAAAAAAATATTTAAGCCCATTAGCATCCTATATTCTGGAACGGCCAGAAGGAAAAATCTGACAGGATCATATATGGTAGCCCATGACAAACTCTGGGATCTGTTCAAAGCACTTGTTGAAGAGTGCTTTGAAAACTATTGCTTTTTTATTTCTTTGCTTTGTATATTTGTTATACTATGCAATAAAAAAGTTAAAATATATATAATCTAATAATAAATGTATATAATTTAATTTTTAATAGTGGCTGTATTAACAACTGGTTCACAAAACTAAAAATTTAACAACCGGTTCCTGCAAGCCAGTACAAGCCGACGTCACTTGTAGTTCTGTTGGACTTGCAGTACCACTGGGCTTGATGAACTATGCACACTTACTGCCCTTATAGACATAAAAAGTGGAAAACAAACAAAACAGCTATACTAGGATGCTCTAAAGGAAGCTTGTTCCGAAGCTTTTAAAAGTGTGAACACTGCCATACAGGAGACCAAGCCCCTGTTCTCGAAAAAAGAAAAAGAAAAACAATCAACAAATGATGCTGCAACAACAGGATATTCAAATGGAAAAGAATGAAATGTGACTCCACCACACAGTATATCAAAAAAAAAGTGAGCAATCCTCTTCCCAGGCCCCCAAATACCTCTTTGTATGATGAGTTTCAATTTCTGCATAGCTACTATTAATTTAATAATATCCTATCAATATAATCAAATCTATATTGATTGCAAATATAATAAAATTTAATCCTCAAAACAACCCCAATTTATAGTAGAGGAAACGGAGCTTTAGGGCATCTAAGTGGAGTAACCAAGTTTTTTCCAGTTTTTTCCAGGACTTCAGTTCAGATGAGCAGCTCAGTCCACAGCCCCAGGGACAGGGGTCTCGGGGGTCCTGGGATCTAAGCTGCCATTTGTCCCTTGAATCTCAAAGAGGGCGTCAGCCTGGTCCGGGCAGCGCCCTGGTTCGGCGGGGCGGGGCGGCGGGTCTGTCTCTTGGAAGAGCTGTAGCCCTTAGGAAGATCTTTCGCAGAGCCAACGCGGCCCCCGTCCGCCAGGGCAGACGTCCATGGCCCAAGGTGGGCTGGCAGCGTCGCACACGCCGCGTGTCCCCAAGGCAGAGCACCCCAGGCGGCACCCAGGCGCCCTGCCCGCTGACCGCCGTGGGCGCTGCGCTCGGCCTCCCCTACAGAGCTCGTGGGAGCGTGAGGCACCGCAGCTTTTCCAGAGGTCAATTTGACAGGGTCTCTCCAAAACATTCAAAAGGTTCAGAGCCTTTGACCAACAATTCCACTCTAGGGGAAACCGACAGACAAGCACACCAAGCCGTCGGCCGCCACGCTATTTATAATAGAGAACAATGTAATAAATGACCAGCCAGGGGCTGCTGGCAAAATGAAGTACAGACCATCAGCGTAAAAGACTATCATGAGATCATTTAAAATCATATTTTCAAAGACTTAATAATGACATGGAAATTGCTCACAATCTAAAGTTTAGTAGAACAGTCAATTCAAGCTGTACACAAAATGATACCTATTTCTACTTAAAAAAAAAAATAGTAATAATAACCCACGCACTCTGCAGGAAAATGCACCAAAAAGTTAACAGTGGCAATCTCTGGATAGTTGGATTTTATTAGTAGTTTCTAATTCTTCTATAATGAATGCTTAAAATTTTTATTAAAATGATAAATACTATTACAAAAAATACCCCATAGCTTTGATGGAAAAATATTCCTTTCTGGTTTCAGGGAAACAGGGCTTGAGGAAATAAAAGGCAGACTGGTGTCTACAAGATTTACATGTTTCAGAAGACTTCGTGGGACAAAACGATATTTGCTCATACAGCCTTCTCTACTCCCTTGTTACCCATGAACGGTTTGGAGGAAATAAGATCCTTGAAATTTAATACAATTATATGATTAATTGAAAGCTGGTTTCAGCACAGGTGTGTGAGCACGCACATGTACCATGGGTGGTGTGTCCGAGCCCTGCCTGGGAACCTGGGACAGGCGGACTCACGGGTGGGGTGGCAGTGGGCACAGCTCACCCAGCAGGCTGCTCAGAAGAGCGGTGGGTGCCACACATCCAGGCTTTATCTGCACCCGGCGAACCGACAGAGGACAAAATATTTCCAAAACAACCTGCATTGCAGCTTCAGCTTCTTACAATCTCCCATCGCTGCAGAGCTGAATTTTGTACACAGAAGCAAAACGTTTTCTTACCTAGGGAATCAGCTTAGCCAGGCAGAAAGAACAGACTCAGCAGGAGCTAGGGTTTCCAGGTCTGGTTCCGGCACTCGCCAGCTGAATGACCTTCAGTATGATCCTTCCCTCTCTGGAGCTTCGCAGATTTCCAGACCTTGGTCTAAAACCCCCTTCGCTTCTTTGGGGCTGCCCTTTTAGCTGGATAAAGCAAGGCACACCTGCAACCAATGGGGTGCTGTGCTCCAGGCTCAACAGCGATACAGTGTTAGGATCCAAATCAAGTCCGCTGGCTGAAAGGCCCTTAAATTCCCTCCGCTACTTCAGGGAATGACAATATGACTAATAAAAAAAGGTAATGATGATGGTAAAAGGCTATTAGAGAAGTGCTTACGCAGTACCAGGCCTTGTGCTAAGCAATTGATATACATTATTTCACTTAATCCTTGTAACAACTCTAAGACATTTTATTAAATCCTTTTAGCCGACGTGGAATACTCCATTTTATGGATAAGAAAACTGAGTTCTGGGAAGTGACCTGTCAAAGGTTCTGCAGCTGGAAGTGAAGAGCAGACCCTTGAGCCTGGCTCTGTCTGACTCTGAGGCACCCATGCCTTCCTATTTTAGAACATAGGCAAGATACCCAGTAAATCAGGGAGAAAGATGGCAGACATCAAAAGTACAACCTCAAAAATTTCTGGTGGGAACTCTGCAAGGAAATCATTGCCCTCCCCCCTATGTGGGACATGACATCCAGGAGTGAAAGTCTCCCTGACAGCATGCAGCGTGACTCCTGGGGACGAGTCTGGCCCTGGCACTGGGATTAACAATGCCTTCCAGATCCAATAGGGGGAAAGAAGTGTAATAAAATAAGGCATCAGTGGCCAAGAGAGATCAAATGGAGTCAAGAGGCTATTCTGGAGGCTATTCTTACACAAGCTTCAGTTAGATAATGCTAATTGCCATGGTTTGCTAAACCCAACCAACATCACTCCTATTGACTCTTAAGAACACCTAGGGCTCGAACTGAGACACCATAAAGGTTTCATGCACTAAGTTTGCTTCCATGCACTATAATTCCCAGAGAGTTCCTAGGACAGATAAATCCCGAAACCCAGAGGGACAAGCCTCTCCAAGATTATCAACTAATTACATCCACATATCCTTTAGTGTTGACACCCCTTCTCAACATTAAACATCAGAATGGGTTGAGAAAAGGATTAACAGGGAAGGAGAAGGTATAGCAGAGAAAATACGATTTAACAAAATAATATAACTGCTGAGTCACTATATTGATATTCCTTCTAGCCTCCAGCGCTTTTGGAGCAGCTAGAGGGAAGGATCTGAGATGGCAGAATAATAGCCCATGACAAACTCTGGGACCTGTTCTGTAACTACTTATTGAAGTGTTTTGAAAATTTATTGCTTTTTCTTTCTTTGCTTTGTATACATGTTAAATTTTACAATAAAAAACGTTAAAAAAAAAATCCTGGTGGGGTTCCATAGGGGGCCAGCTGGCAACTCATAAAGCCCCTTAAACTGATTCTTGAAGACCCCCCACTTCCCTCACTCTTCTCAGTCTCTTCCCTTCCCCCATTGCTTCCTAAATTTTGCTACATACTAGAATCACCTGGGGATGTGGATTGTATGGTGTCCCCCAAAGATATGTCCAGTTCCTAACCCCTAGTGCCTGTGAATGCGACTTTATTCGGAAATAGGGTCTTTGCAGATGTAATCAATTAAGATGAGTTGTCTTTATTAGAGAGAGGAGCAGGAGATCTGGACACAGAGACACAAACACGCGCAGGGAGATGTCATGGGATGACCCTGTGGCAATATAGCAGCAAGCCAACGAACGCCAGAGGTTGCCGGCAGCCACCAGAAGCTCGGGGACAGGCCTGGACTGCGTCTCCCTTGGAGCCTCCAGAAGGAACCAACTTGCTGATGTCTTGATTTTGGACCTGGGTCTCCAGAATGGACACACACATTTTTTGTTGTTTTAAGTCACCCATTGGCAGTACTTTGTCACAGGCAGCCCTGGGAAATGAATACACCTGAGAAGTTTTAAAAATCCCAATGCCCCGTTTGCACTCCATATTAATTAAATCACAATTCATTGGTGGGAAGTGGGAGCCAGGCATCAGCAATTTTTTAAAGGTCCCCAAGTGACTTCCTTGTGCGTGAGTTTGGGAACCATCACCCCATTGGCTGCATGGGCTGCTGTACAGGCCTCCTGCCTCAGGGAAGCACCTGAAATATTCATTCGTTCTAACACGGGGTCAGAGGCTGACTGTCAGTCCTACCTCATGTGAGGGGCGAGCAATTAAAAACTTGACTGCACATGGGATACAAGCTTCTTTAGAAACCACAGATAAAGCAAATAGAAAGATAAAATGACAGCAGGTGATGTGCGATTTAGAGGAAAATGCAGGGCCAAGGACCCCACACCCTGCAGCTTGGTGCTCCAGTGGCTAGATCCCAAGGCTGAGTGGGGAGACACTTTTAGATGGGCCACCCCTGCCATCACGTCCCCTCCTCCACATGCCACCCCATACACCCCAGACCGTCGCATTCAGCTGCTTGTAGCTTTCTCTGCTCTCTCTCCTGCCGGTGGAGGTTAATATTAAACGAGAGAGTCATTTTAAAACGAGCACCTAGTCCTTTTTCCCAAAGTCCTTGGCACCCCAACTCACACTTACACAGCCCTGGACACTTCACAGAGTGCTTGCACATACATTATCCTATTTAATAGTCCCCAGGGAGGGTGTGACCTGATGGAAGAGGAAGCTCGCCCCTGGTCACACCACCTGGCAGAGACAGAGACGGGAATTGGGTGTGTGCAGGCTCAGGGCTCTGGTTCCACTGCGGTCCCAGATGACAGGGCAGGAGGGGCTCGTGCTCCTAAATGTGGGTATACAGGACCCTGTGCTGTAGCTGTCAGCGGCTGCACCCCGCCCCGTGTGCACACATATACACACATGCAGCACCTACATATGCGTCCTCATACTCATATACACACACCCATAGCACTTTTCTCCCGCCACCATTTCTGCCCAGGTCTCTGTCTTACCCTCCCGGTATCCCAATCAAAGCTTACTTGTCTCATGTTCCCTACTCCAGGACCCTGCTCCCTGAGGCCAGTTCATCCAACAGCAAAACCCTTCTAAGGGAGACACTGGGGGACAATGGATGAGCCCGTGGCTCCTCACAGGGCAACAATGTGCATATGGACAGGGAGCCTTTTAAAGAAAGCCTCCTGGCCCAGTGGTAACTACCCTAGGGATTTCTAACTCTCAAGAGGCTACTGGGAGATCTATTCTGGGCTGGGTGTTGGCCACCCAAAGACGAATTGATGGGGTCCCTTCCTTGAATGTCAGCTCCATGACATTCTGTTTTGTTCACTGCTCTATCCCTAGCACCTAGCACATTGCCTGGCATATAGTAGACGTTCAATAAATATTTATTGAATGAATGAATGAGAAGCAGGTGACATATTTCCAGGAGGTCCCCATATCCCCCTTCCCCATTAGTAGGGCCAGGGTAGGGCCGGGTCCTCTCAGCAAGCAGAGCTGGCTGCCAGAGGGGATGGGGAGGTGAACGTGTTCCCCGGTACAGCTGCCACCTGGCTCCTAGTCAGATTCATGATATGTGCCTTGACCTGGGGCTCCCTTTTCTACTACAATTCTTAAGCAATAAATGGGATTTGAAGCCTGCCCTGCATTGAGCCCCAGGGGATGCAGCAATGAAGGCTGGGTGCATAACGTCTGTGTGTCTGCAGACTCTCCAGGGCAGACTGTGGGCAGCTCCTCCGAGTTTAGCCCAGGCTGCCCCTACCCGCCGAGCCCTGGGACACCCCCAGTGGCTGCCTTTTCTTTATTCTTGTGCAGTGGTCTCAGAGCTGCCTTTTGGAAGCTTTTTGTGAGGGAGGGTGGAAAGTGTTCCCATCAGCAGAGAAATTGGCCTTCCTTGAACCCCAGAACCCCAAATCTGACTCCCTGCCTCGGGGCAGCACTGGCTCAGCAATTTCCACACTAGGTGGGGAGCGGATCCAACCCACCCAGGATTGCAGGATGAGCTGGTGGCCAGAGGCATGGGGTGCTGTGCAACTCTCCTGGGGATGGCAAGGTCACTGTCAGCCCTGGGGCGGGGGATACCTTGGTTAGAAAGGGGGGCTCATATCATTTATAGGAGGGCAGGGTCAGCCTTCTGGGGAAGGGGCTGGGACTCGCTAGACTCCAGGAGGCAGGGGATTTTCACCAAGGCCTGAGTTCTGCTCAGGAAGGGTTGGCAATCTAGTCTTATGGCTTCCTGCAGCTGCAGAGAATTTGCAGCCAGCTGAGCCAGGGGATCAGGGAGCAGGCTCTGTCCTTGACACAAAAAGTAGAAAGGACCCAGAGTGCCCAGCCTGCAGGAGCAGTGGGAGTGTGAGGGACCCCTCCTACACAGCAAGGCCGGTTCATTAGTGAGGAGGGCAGGGGCTGGCCCAGCATGGGCAATCTCCCAACAAAGTCACCAAGGCCTGTGGCAAGGACGGCTATTTCCTTTCCAATCTGGCTCCCCAGTAACCTTTGGCTTTCCTGGCATATCCCCACATTCCCCTGGGCTAAGCCCTCCAGGCCTGGCCGTTCCTGGAAATGCTGCCTCTCAGCTGCCCATGGAAATGCTTTCTTTGGCTGAAAGGGGCCGTGGGCTCGTCAGCACCTGCTGGGTGCCCTTGAGCCAGCTCTGTCACTATCGGGGCCTCACATCTCCCATCTGTATAGGAAGGGACTTAGTTCCTGGTGACCTCTGAGGTTCTGGCACTTTCTATTTGGTGTCCTCTGCTCAGGGGCGGTGGGGGTGGGCAGCAGCGTCCCCTGTGAATACGGAGGCGCAAATGGGGTTCAATTGGAAGTGAGGGGGGACGTGAGCATGCCGGTGGGGTCTCAGCCTGATGAGGTGAATATCCGAGACGCTGCCAAAGGCAGATCCTGCCCACCTCCAGACCTACAGAAGCAGGCTTTCTGGAGAAAGGACATTTTAAACACGCTCCCCAGTTGGTACTGATGTGGCCAGACCAGCACCGAGGCGGCGGCAGGCATCTGGGAGCCACGCCTGCAACAGCGGGAGCACCGGCATGGAAGCCCTGAGGACCTGGGTTCAAGTCCCGACTCTGCGGCTCCCGTGGCCTGATGGCCCCCATCTCACAGGGGTGCTGTGGGATCAGAGAAAAAAATGTGTGGCGGTGTCTGACACTTGGTGGTTTAGTCAGTGGAGGTGATCCTGGCTATGAAAGCAGCCCCCTTGCCCTCCATTGCTTCAGCCCTGACAGTTGGGGAAAATTATATTCAGGTAGGTTGGTCATCAGAAGTCTGAGCGAGGTGGGCAGGGAGGAGCAGGAGAGTCTGCATGGCTCACGATGACGCTCAACTGAGCCTCTCACCCATCCGCTGGAGGCCAGCGGTCACGTGAGCCCTACAGGTGAGGTCACGCCGGCACCCCCACAACCATCGCCCCCCACCAAGGCACCCCACTCCGCTCCCCACCCGGAGATGCCTGAGCCAGACTCAGCAGCCATCTCAAGGCTGAGCCAATCAAATTCCCTTGACCTCTCCATCTCCCGCCCTACGCACAATCACACAGCTGATTGGACCAGGGTGGACATTTAATTCAAGGCTGAGCCAATCAGGTTCCCGGACCACTCACCCCCCCCCACCTCCCGCCCTATACACAATCACACTGCTGATTGGACCAGGATGGACATTTAATTCAAGACTGAGCCTATTAGATTCCCGGACCCTCCTATGTAAATTTGAACCACCCTCTGCCTTTCCACACCCTTGTCCCCTTCCCTGATCTCTTCCTTGCATTAATTACCTTCTAGTATGGTCTATAATTAACTTATTTTATTATCTGTATCTCCTACCAGAAACTAGGCCAAGGAGGGCAAGGATTTTTGTCTGTTTTGTCCACTGTTAGGGCCCCAGAGCCTCAATCAGTCCCTGGTAGGTAATATCTGTTGGGTGAATGAGTTCACTCTTCCAGGAGGTATAATGAATGCCTAACACGTATGGATCACCTACCAGGCGTTAGTGTCTTCCAAGCACTTCAAATATATATTAACTCATCCCCATTTTATAGATAACTTGCCCAAGGTCACACAGTGGGAGAGACAGAATTCGAAGCCAAGGCATCTAGCAGTGGCTCTGGATGAATATATTATTCTATTAATGACCTGGCTTTATGGTTTCAAAGCATTCCCTTATTTATTTATTGCATGGGCAGGCAACAGGTATTGAACCCGGGTCTCCAGCATGGCAGGTGAGAACTCTGCCTGCTGAGCCACCGTGGCCCGCCTGGTATTATTTCCCTTATTTTAGTGATGAGAGAATTTAGGCTCAGAAGGCTTTAAGTAACTTGTACCAGATCATGCAGCAACTAAGTGGCAAAGTTGAAACTAGAACCCAGGACTCCATCCCCCCAAGTCTCCAGTTCTTTCCAGACAACAAGATACACCTCTGTCTGGAAAGAGTTGTTCCTGCACTCAGAACTTACATCTCCCTGGGCAGATGAGAGAGAAAGGGACAGATCCACAGGCCCAATCTCAGGCTGAAGTGATCAAGGAAGGGGAACTGACACAAGCTTTTCCCTCACCTTTCAAGTTACTGTGAAATCCTCACAGAATGACTGAGAGCAAAGCAGCAGGCAGCCAACCGAAGGGGAATTCCAGAGCACACTGAAGGGGGAAGGGGTGCAAACACTCGTTCTTGCTGGATCACAAGTATTTTCACCATCATGGCCACCTTCCTCAGATTACGTTTCGCTCTATTTCCCAATTAAACTGTGGCTCATGAAACTGAACGCAATACGGTACCTCCAGCCTGTGGTCTGACGGCACAAAAGGGAGGAGGAAGATTTCATCCTTCTTTCTTGACCCTGAGGTACTGTTGCCTTATGAAACGATCTCTGGCTCTCCAATTTGCTGATAATTCTACCATTAGAGATTCATTCCTTTGTGTTTAGACCTTGCTGCTATTAACATATAAATACCACTGAGGAGGGCTCAGTAGGAGTATTTTCTGTCATTGCCAATTCTTTGTGAATGGGCTTTGGGGAATGTCCCTGAAGGCAGATCTGAGTGGAAATAACTGGAGGGCACAGGGGTGGAAAGCGGGGAGAAGAGTTAAGAGAGAGGAAATAAGGTGCCGGAGGCCATTACGCATGACTGAGTTTGGTGGTCTTCACATATGCCGGTTAAAGGAGAGAGTGAGCCTTTCTCGGGCTGTCAGAGCCCCTACCCCTCCACCCCACCATCAGCATGAGGCCCAGAGAAGGGAGGACACTTTCTTGAGGTCACCCAGTGAATAAACGGGCATCGGCTATGCCAGGGATATGCCCAGGTCTCTGCACACTCAGGTCGGTGCCCAGTCCCAGCCCTGCCCGTCCTGGGGGCTCTCACAGGAAGGGTGCAGTGTGGTCACCCCAATACACCAGTTCCCTGAGGGGTGCTTCACGGGCTTCACTTCCATGTTACAGACACTGGTGGCCTTGATTGGCATGCTGGAACACCTGTGCAGAGGACATTCCCCCATCTCTCCTCCCGAAGGCCCCAGCGGGGGCTCCGGGACCCAAAGGGTTGGCTCCCACCTGGAAAGCCTGGCTTGGCCAAAGGACGGAAGCGAGAGAAGAGACACTACCAGCCTTCCACCAGCAGAGGGCGGCGGCTGCTGTTCTCAGCCACATCCAGAATACTAGACTGTGAAGAAGGAACTTAGGACCAGCCTTCCTAGGTCCCTGAGACACTCCAGCTTTGGCTTGAATGCTCCCGGTGTCATATGGCTCACTATTGTACTCAATTCACTAGAAAATTCTTCCTTACATTGAGGTGGAAATCTGACTCCTTGTAAAAAAAAATCTGCCTACTTAAAACTCTTACCATAGGCAGCTAGTTCTGCTTCTGGAACCACAGAAAAAAAGTCAACCCCTTTTTAATTTTATTTGCCAACTTTTGAGGTTCAGAGTCCCTTTCCCAAATGACCACTCACAGGGCTGTGTGACTTTGGGCAAATGCTTTTCTTCTCTGGGTCTTTTTTTTTTTTTTAATCTATAAGACATTGGGGAGGGCCCTAATAAATTCTGAGGCCCTTTCCAAATCTGACATTCCCAATGACCTTTCATGGTTAGTGCTAAGGGGAGAAGCGGAGAGAACCTGCACCCCCACTTCCTTGGCTCAGGTTTCCAGCTCACACTGGCTCCTGGGCACTCCTGTCCCCACCAAGCTACAGCTCTTAAACCACTTCCCTTGGGGGGTTGGATTGTTCTCGCTACTGCTTCTGCATAGCCACCTCCACCTGAGCTCATCTTTAGTCCAGACCACCCTAATGGACCCACTAAGGGTATCTAATCCAAACTGCCATGTAGGGAGGCTGCTCACCAGTCGGCCAGCTCACACCTCCCAGCAGAACGGGGTCCCCAACACCTGGCCACTCGGTGGGGAGGAGCAGGGCAGGCTCAGCCAAAACCTGGAGGGTCAAATTTGTGGCCTTGATTTATTTCACTCCCTCCCTGCCTCACCCCAGCCTCTCTGTCCTGGACCGGGATTTCTCCTGGTTCTGGTGGCATTTTTCTTCTCACTTCCAAAGCAGGGTCACTGCATTACTAGTGGGTTTTCTTGAGACTCAGAGGAGGAACTCATTGTCCTTAAGCATTGTTGTTTTAGAAATCTTTTCCAAGTTTCAGAAGTCATGCATGTGACTTAAAGAAGAAAACTTAAAACCAAGAACAAAATAATAGTAAAGAAAAAGAAAATGAAAACAACAAAAACAAAACAAACCTCCCAAAATACACATAGTGTACTCCTGAGGAACTGTCTCCAAATTACCAAGTAGTTCTTCCACCCTTAGAGGTAATCACTATTATTTTTGACATGAAGTCGTCCCCAAGCTGCAGTCAGGGAGTAAGTGCAGAGTAGTCCCATCACCCGATCACTCCTTCCGTGGGCTCCTAGCAGGGCTTCTTAAAAAGTCAGGCAGAGACAGGAAGTTGTGACCCGATCAGCCTCCCCCCCCCACCGCCCCGACCCTCAGAACACCCCCTGCACCTGGAAAGCACCTTAACAGGAGGGTGCTGTGGCAGGCAGCCTCCGAGGCAGCCCAGTGATCCCCACCTCCTGGTACATGCCCCCGCGTGTCCCCCCCACATCACACCAGTGTGGGTCTGGGTGACCCTAGAACGGGTAGAAGGGATGGCATGTCACTTCTGAGAAGGTTATAAAAGACAGTGGCTTTTGCCTTGGGCTCTCTAGCTCTGTCTGGGATCAGTCGCTGGGGGCGGGCTGGGGCAGCAGAGCCCAGGGAGGATTTAGCCTAAGCAACGCCCGGGTGGGGAGGGAGGGAGCCCTCCTGCAGACAGCCACGTGAGTGAGCCTGGAAGCAGATGCTGCCCCAGCTGAGGTTGTCCCTCGGGTGACTGCAGCCCCAGCTGACAGCTGAAACTGTGACCTCACGAGGGGTCTGCAGCCAGAGCTACCCAGCTAGGTTTTGGGGTAGCTTATTATGCAACAGCAGAAAACTAATACAGGTATATCTCCCCATTTGTTGCCAGGGAGGCAGGACAGGCATTATCATCTCGGATTTTCATATGGGAAACTGAGGCACAGAGTGGGTAAGTCATGGGGTGAGGCCCCATAGTCAACAAGGAATGGACCTGATGCACCAACTCTCCTGAGTCCTCGCTGTGGGGCTCCAACCCCTGACATTTTAGAAATTCCCTCCTCCTTTAACAAAAAAAAAAGGAGTTTTAAAAAAAGTAAGGAATAGGGAGTTAAGGCTTAAAATGTACAGAGTTTCTATTTGGGACAAAGGAAAAGTTTTGGTAAGGGGTTACAAAATTACATTACATTATGAGCCTGATTAACAGCACTGAATTATATATTTGAATGTGGTTGAAAGGGGAAAACGTTAGGTCATATGTATGGTACTAGAATAAAATTTTTAACAATCTATAGAGAAGTGCAAGGGTAGTTCAGTGGGAGAATTCTCTCCTGCCATGTGGGAGACTTGGGTTCGATTCCCAGCCCATGCACTTCCCAAAAACAAACAAACAAACAAAAATTCAACAAACAGTGCTGCAATAATGGCTACTCACATGGAAAAAGAATGAAATGTGATCCTTCCATGCAGTGTCCAAAAAAAAAAAAAAAATCTATGGAACTACACAACACAAAATGATGAATTCTAAGTTAATTCATGGACTATAGTTAATAGTACAATTATAAAAATGTGCTCTAATCAATTGTAGCAAATGTACTGCAAAGGCTTTAATAATAGGATGGCGTATAGGAATCCTGTATTTCATGCATGATTCTTCTATAAACCTACAACTTCTCTAAAAAAATAATTAAGAAAAAATGTAGGAAATTTGAGAAACACAGATGAGGGATAATTACTCTCACTTCCTGGTGAATACCCTTTTACTTTATTTTACACCCAGCAGGAGAGAGGGTTTGTTTGTTTGTTTTCCTCCTGTGCCATTAAATATTCTCTAACATCACCATTTTTAAAGGCTGCCTTGTATAACTTAGTTTGGCTGCACCGCACAATATATGAACCAAACCCCGATTTTTGGAACCATGGGTGCTTGTGATTTTTCAGTACTCTAAAAAAGGCTCAGTAAACATCAGTTTGGCTGAATCTCTACACACATTTAGAAATTGTTTAAAGGATAAGTTATAATCCTATAAAGTTGTTATAAAACAGGTCTGCACTTTAAAAAAATGCTTTTGTTATAAATTTTAAAATGCCCTTCAGAAAGGTTGTTCTAATTTGTACTCCCATCAGCAGCTCAAAAATGAATGACCATTTCCCCATACTTCTGAAAGCACAGGATATTTTAATTTTAAAAATGTGTTTCTTTTTAGATGAAAAATAGTATCTCATTGTTTTCATTTGCAAGTCTTTGATGCCTAGTGAGACTGATTATATCTTCATTTGCTTACTGGACATTTGCATTTCCTTGTGAACTATCTGATTATATGTTACTCAACTTTTTTTTCTAATGAGCTGTTTTCTCCTTAATGACTTATAAGAGTTTTTTATATAATATGAGAAATATTAACTCTTTGCCACACTTATCGTCCCTTCTGCTTTTGATCATCTACGAAAACTAATGATTCTAAATATTTCTACTTTGTCTTCATGGCCCATATCCAGTTTGCTGCTTAGCAGTTTATCTATAATCAATCTTTTCATTTGCAGGGATTTCTTCGTTGAGCCCCCCAATGACCCTTGGAATGATCTCTTCTGTAAATACAGATTTATTCTGGGCATAGATCGTAGCTAGTTTGGGGACAGGCTTGCCCATGGCTTTGGGTACCCAGTGATACCCCAAAAATCAGGGCAATGGATTTCTCTCCCACCTGTAGGCTCACCTGGCCACACCCACTCCTGCCTTCTGTGTTTATGCAAAACATTGTGATCTCCTTCAGAGAACCCACCCGTCAGACCAGAAAATCTACCCCACCCCTTTGTTTTTGTAAACCACGGTTTTCATGCCCATGTTTCTGGCTACACAGAGGGTTGTTGTAATTCCCACCGAGGGGCTGTTTTGGTAGGCAAAGCTGCCCGGGTGAACTTCAAACACCCAGGAGGGTCCCGAGAGATGAAAGTCCTAAACTCGGTCTCACCGCAGCACACTGAATAAACCTAAGTGCATACCAAGTGGCCTATTTCTCCAAGCCAAGTCCTGTCTCAGGCTTTTTAAGGGATGTATCATCCCTGAAAGACTGGGGTGTCTTTGTTTAGCTCAAGTAAGAGGTGGTCTAGAGCTTGAAATCCCCATTGGCATCCTGCCGCCCCTTGAAGAAAATCCAAACTCCTAATCCTGGCCTCCAAGTTCTCTGTAATCTATCCTGTCTCTCTCTTCACCTGCATTTCCCATTGCTCTTCTGCTCAATCCCAATGCTTCACCAATACGGGCCTTCTTTCCCACCTTGGACTTTAGCACAGGCTGTTCCCTTTTCCTGAGACACTCTTCCCCGTGGTCTTTGTGGCTAGCTCCTCCTCAGTAAGGTTTTCAGAGAGCTCTTTCCATCTTATCTAAGACACCCCTGCCAAGTGCCTATCCCCTCACTGAGTCTTTGTCTTTTCATCATAGCCCTTATCATTGCCTGAAATAATCTGATTTACTTAGTTTGTTTACTTATGTATTGCTTATCTCCTTGATGGGTCCACAAAGCTCCAGAGAACAGAGGCCTCCCTGTCCCGTATTGGTTGCATGATCCAGAGGGTCCCCTGATCTGTAGCCCCCATCACGATCCCCCCACCCCTGCCTCCCCATGCCTGCAGATTGCCAGGTCTGGACACCCATGGGAGCGATGGCCCAGGCCGTCCTGCTGGCTGAGGCTTGCTTTGTGCCAGGCACCATGCTAACCTCTTGCCCATATCATCCTGTCTTATTCTGGTCCTATCACTTTCTAGCTGTGTGACTCCAGGGCCCGTACTTAGCTTTCCTACTCCTCAGTGTTTTCATCTGTGAAATGGCGCAGTCTGTCTTTCACAGGGTTGCCGCCAGCACTCAGTGAGGCGGGTGTGAAAAGTGTTTGGGACAGTACCTGGCCCACTGTGCGTGTTAAATAAACACGAGCGATTATAGTTTAGTGAGGTAGGAGTTATTATAGCCTGTTTATAAATTAAAAACAAAAACAAGATTTAGAGCCTATTAACTCTACACACTGGCTGAGTTAGGTTTCAGATCCCCGAAGCTCATGATTGTCACAGCTACATATTCTAATTCTGGTACAGTGACGGAGCTGATTAGTCTGAAGCCTCTTTCTCCTTCCCCACAAATAAAGAACTAGCTTTTTCTGTATCCCTCCAGCGTGATGCAATGCCCACGTTACCCTATTCAGTGTACCCTCCCATCTCACACAAGGGGCAGCTGAGGCTGAGAAGCGGGATGTGGGTAAATAGAGAAGCCTAGTGCAAAACTGGTTTCTTGACTCCAAGTTCACCAGCCACTGGCTGCAGATGGTGGGGCTGGGAACTACGGGACACCCCCTGTCTCGGTCACAGGGCCCCACCCCTCACACCCTCACCTGGGGTCTTCAGTTTAAAGCAGTGTAGTTAGGTTGATTTGGGAATTGGCAGAGACTTGTCACCACCTGAGCCTCAAAAGCCTTCCCCATCTCAAGGGATCTCCGTACAACATCCTGACCCAACACCGGCTCCTGGGAACGGAGAGATGAATGAATGGACATGGTCCTTGGCTTCTAGGAGCCTAGATTTTAGTAGCAGACACAGGTGAGAAAATAGACTGAGACAGTTTCACAAGGCAAGTTGGTGACGGCTATAATAGTACTGATAAAAAATGACAATCCAGAGGTCCTTGTCTACCACGGGGTGGGGAGAGGTAAAAAGCACCCTCAACCCCTTCCTTATGGGCCCCCAACACCAACACCCCTCCCCTCTACCCCTGCCCCCCATTCCAGCTGTTCCGGAAGGGCTCATTCAAGAGGTTAGGGAAGCACCTTCTAAAGCCACTTCCCTTTCTTTGTCTGGGGCTCTGCCCGGAGGGGTCAGCTGGGCAGGAGCAGGAGGCAGAGAAAGGAAGAAAGGAAATTCCCACCAGTTGCCAGGAAAGAGATTGTCTCCTGGAAATGCCACCACCCCCTCTCTGGAGCCTTTAGAAGTTGAGAGCAGTGGGGGGTGGGGGTGGGTGCTGTCATCCACCATTGACCTGAGCATCAGCTGTCCTAAAAGCTGGGCTCCTGCTCTACTTCTGACTCCCACGTGACAGCCTGGGCAGGGCACTAAGCCACCTGGGCCTCGCTTTCAGCATTCGTAAATCTGAGCGCCACTGCATTTTTGCCATGTGCCAGGCCCCGTGCTGGCTACAGGAGACTGCCCTCAAAGAATTCTTGGTATAAATTCACCTTCGCCATGCAAACAAATGGGGGCAGCCAGCAATGGCAAGGATAGTAAGCTGTAAATGGTAGAATCCAGGTGGGGTTCACTGCAAAAGTCCTTAAACTTTGCAGTGTGTTTGAAAAGTTTACTAATAAAATGTTTGAGATAAAATCTATTGTTTTCAGCCCCAAGTGTTTATTTAATGGGTAAACAATTAAATTAAGGGATTGCCATCAAAATAAGGAGGAAGGCACCATTATCATTTTAACGCTTTCTTGGATGTACTAGCCAATGCAATTAGAAGAGAAAAATGATACTAGAAATATAAAAATTATAAATTAAGAGGTAAAATGATCATTGTTTGCAAATGATAAGTCTCTCTAGAGAAACCACTTAAAAACACTATAAGCAATTAGCAAATTTAGTAACACAGTGAGATAAAAAATGAATACACAGAAACTAATCACTTTCAAATACACAAACAGCATGACATAATGGCAAAGGGCCCCATTTACAGTAGCCACTAAAGAGAAATATTATGAATACATATGAAAAGAAGTATCATTCTTATATTGAGAAAATTTTAACATACTAAATACTAAAGGATACAAAAGAAGACTAGAACAAGTATTCCGTGTTCATGGATAGTTTGGCAACGTAAAGCTGTCCATTCTCGTTAACTTACTCTATGACTTTAACATAATCCCCCCAAAATAGCAGATGTTTTTATTGTGTGTGTGTGTACCTACATAAACAAATTCCGAAGTTTGAAGACTAAGACAAATAAGAAAAGTCATAGAACATCTAAGAAAAGATAATAATGAGTGGTGACTAGTCAGATATTTTATACAGATATTAAAACATGTTATAAAGGCCAAGTAACTGTTACATGAATAGAGAAACAGATTAACAGCAAAGAAAGAGAAAGTCCATAAATAAACCCAAGTACATACTGAAATGCAGCACGTAACAAACACTGGCATCTCAAATCAGTGAGGTAAAGATGGATTACTCTCTACATGGTGTTAAGAAACTGGGTAGCCCTTTTGAAAAAAATTAAATTGAATCTATACCGCAGACTTTACACCAAGATAAATTTCAAATGTATCAAAGATGTAAATATTAAAATGAGGGTATAAAAATAATATAAGATCCAGTGGGAAGATTGTTTGGGAGGGAAGGCCTTTCTAACTCTGGCCCAAAATTTAAAACCATAAAAGAAAGGACTGTAAATTAGATTACTTGAACTTTAAAAGGAGAAATCTGCATTGCAAAAAGCACTATAAATATATTTGCAACTCATATCCCAAACAAAGGGCTAATTTCCCTAAAAGGTAAAGGACTTCTTAAATCAATAAGAAAAGGATCCGGGACCTAATAGAAAAGCAGGCAAAGGATATGTATAGGCAACTCACACAAAGAGGAAATGCAAATAGATCATAAACACAGAAAGAGATTTCAATCTCATTTTTAAGAAATATGCTAATTGAAAGTTTCCACCTATCTACTGGGTGAAAATAATTTTTTAAAAGTTTGATAACGGCATTTTTAAGCGGGTAAAGAAATAGATTTGCTTTTAAGTTGCCAGTGAGAGCTTAAACTGTTAGAAATGCATTGGAAGACAATTTTGTCATTATCAAAACTTCAAAAGCACCCTTTCCCTCCTAATTTGAAATTTTTGACTAAGGTATGTTAATATCCAATAAAATACACAGATCTTAAATATTCAGCTTGATAAGTTTTTACATATGTATACACTCAGGTAACTACGACCACAATTAAGATATAGGACATTTCCCTCCCCCTTAAAAGTTTCCTTATGCCCATCCAAAATGCAACCACTATCCTGGCTTCCATCAACACAGACCAATTTTGCCTGTTTTAACACTTCACACAGGTGGACTCATATGGCGTGTTCTATTTTGGATCTGGCTTCTTCTTTTTTTTATTGTTGAGCAGTTTTATTGAGATATATTCACATATACAAATCCATTCGAAGCGTACAATCAGTGGGGTCTGGCTTCTTTTGCTACCCTGTGCTTGGGGATGGTAAGCAAACTTTGCAGACCCTTCCTCAGGGTTTCACGACAGCCTGGTGGTCGTGTTTCAACCAAGAGGGGGATCTGAGGGTTCCAGCATGAGCCCTTTCTTGATGAGCCTATAGCGTGGCATCCACAAGGAGGGGCCGTCAGTGCCAGTGCTATACTGGGATTCTTTGCCTACACTGTGCCACTTAAACCCGGTTCCACTCCAAGAGGTAGGTTTTAGGAATGATGTCTTCTGGACAGAGGAAGAAACAGACTCTCAGAGGGGTTAAGTAACTTGCCCAAAGTCACACAGTCAAAGTAGCCCAACTGGACTATATAGTCTAACAGGGCTGGGTAACCCTCTATAGTGTGAATTCTCTCAAGGATTCCACAAAGCCAGGGTGGGAAAAGGGAGGGTGGAAAGGGTTAAGCATCCAAGAGTAAGCGCCCCAGCTCTTCCCTGGCTCATTCCTGGCCAGTCCCTCCCCCTTCCACCCAGGTTCCAGGCTGGCCTTGGCCCCTCTGCACTTCCCCACCCCCACCCCCACCGGCCCCACTGCAGGAAGGAGGCACAGATGGCAGCCGCGGATGAGGCCCCCAGCCAGGCTCACCCAGCTGTCGCTTTGGAGAGCGCCGTGCAGCTCCTCCTCCTCCTCCCTTGAACAATTGGGACCTGGCCAGCCTGGCCCCAGCTGTTCCCTCCCTCTGGTCCAGGGCTCCTGCAGACCCAAGCTTCTGAGGCCTTTGTCTCCAGGGGAAGAGACGCACAGACTCCCAGAATGCCAGAGCTGGACAAGACCCTGGGGCACAATGGACTCAGCACCTCATTTTCCAGATGGGGAAACTGAGGCTCAGAAAAGAAAAGGGACTGGCCCCACTCACAAAGAGCCAGTACGAGAAGTCAGCCTTCCTGACTGCCAGCAAAGCTCAGGATTTTAGGGCGGCCCCATGGAGGGAAGGCCGTGCTAAAGCGCGTTTCCCCCGCTCCACCAAGCTGCAGCCAGAACAGGTCTGCTTGTGCTACTTTTTTTTTTTTTTCTTTTTTTCTTTGCATGGGCAGGCACCAGGAACTTGCTGATTTTATACAATGATATTCTACCTGAGAATATATTTCGAGAGTCCTTAAGTTGGGTCTCTAGATCCCTTTAGAATGTCTATGAGTTTGGATAGGAGAGAAATCACATCTTTGTTTTTACTTACTGCTAGCTGAAAAATCTAATATTCCCTTTATTTATAAGTGCAGACAACAAGCCCCAGTAGCATTAGCTGAACCTATCACTTCTTCATCAGCAGACCTCACCGATATTTTCGTGCATATTACCCTGTCACTGTGATCTCAAAATCTCATGTTCACTATTCCTTTGAAATTATAGAAGTTGTAGATCCTCTACCTGATGTCATCTTAACACATTAGTGTAAAAGCACATGTACTGGGGGTGCAAGGGTAGTTCTTAGTAGAATTTTTGCCTGCCATGCGGGAGGCCCAGGTTCAATTCCTGGCCTGTGCACATCCCCCAAACAAACAAAAATTCAACAAATGGTGCTGCAACAGCAGGCTACTCAGATGGAAAAAGAATGAAATGTGACCCCTGCCATATAGCGTGCAAGAGGAAAAAAAAGTACATATACTACTTTATCACAATCCTGGTATACATTTTGAAAACTGTATTTCAGTATGATTGGTTTCTTTTGTAGTTCTATTTATTTTAGCTTATGTGCTTAATAGCTTTCTTTTATAAAGGGTTCCATGTACTTTCCCTCAATGCCAAAGTAGTCCATTCCCCTCACCCCCCAAAAGTTAAGGACCAGTTTTGTTTGAACAAAATGTGTTTAAAAAGTAAAGTTGGAGCTTCCGTATTATCCCTGTGACCTCCCACTATTGAAGCTGAAGTCCCTTGGCATACAGAGTGAGGTGGGGGGTGACGCCCAAATGGGGAGGGGTCCAAGTGGGCCCCGAAGGGCAGGATCACTGGAGCCCATGTGCACGGAGGGGCTCAGCACCAGCACCCTTCCAGGGCTTTAGGGAACCTAAGTCTTCAGAATAGCCTCACAAGACTGGGACCAGCTTCTCCCTCCTTTTGCAGCTGAAGAAAATGATGTGCGGAATAGCTGGGTAGCTTGCCCAAAGCACACGGCAGATAAGCTGGAGCCAGGACTTGAATCCTGGGCAAGGGATGACTGAGCCTGTGTGCCTAATCGCTGGGTGTACTAGCTCCCTGTCTGGGCAGAGGGGATGGAAAGTCCCTGAGGCGTTGTTAGCAGGCTGCTTCTCTTGATCAGGGTTAGGTGAGTACAGTGGGATTCTGAAAGGTTTGCTACCCTGTCACCTGGTACCTGGGCATTTGGGGGAGCAGTGAGATGTGGACAGACTCTCAGAAATGAGATCTCACAGCTCTGGTACCAGCCCTGCTGCTAACTAGCTGTGCAACCTTAACCAAGTCTCTTGCCCTCTCTGGGCCTCAGTGTCCCCATCTATAAAATGCAGTGCCACACCTAACATCCCCCTCCTGTGTTCACCTGAAAACCCTCTTGGAAACTTAGGAAGAGGTTGCTTAGCAACTAAAATCAAGGTCTTGGCTGAGTGGGATGGAAGAGGGGAAAACAGGCGAGTTCTACGTGCCACTGATGCTGCAGAGCAATCTCTTGTTTAAGAAGCTGCGAATGCTGTGACACCACCACCCCAATCAGCCACCCCATCAAGGTGACCTGGCCCTTTAAGAGCCTTGGAATGGGGGGTTGGCGAGGGGGCAGGGGCTCAAGGAAGGCCATGCAGAAAAGGAAACTGCCCTAAGGACTACATCAGGCCTGGAGTTTCTCAGGCAAGGCAAACAGGCAGTCCTTGTGCTGGAAGCTACCATGGAAAGGCCAGTGAGTAAGGGCCTTAGCCAAGGTCTTCAGGCCCCATCGGCCCTCAGGGAGGTTCTCTGATTCAAGCCAGGCCATCTTAGTTCCACTCCTCACCCCTCTCATGGACCCTACATCACTTTATTCCTTGAAGTCATGAGATTCCCAAGGAGATTCCCAGGACTGTAGAAGGGAGGCTTTGGAAGCTGCAGGCTCAGACCTGACAGACTAGATGAGTCTATCGACCTTCAGGGGCCTGGGATGGTTGCCCGGTGTGAATACATCTCCCTACAGTCTTGAAATCCCACCATTAACAACACAGTCCTTTGGGTATCAAGGGTTTGGTTTCCTTAGATCTCATCCTAACTTAAATCAAAATGCAAATTCCCTTGGTAGAGGAAAGCGGTGGTCAGCATCCACCCCTTGGCAGATTTAATCTTGGGACTCAGAACTGGCTGAGTGCATGGGCCCTGGAAAGGGGGTGTGAGGCTGTCCAGGTGTGCTATGCAACCTCGGATGAGTCACTTTCCCTCTCTGGGGTTAGAATTTGAAGTGGGTAAAACAAGGTTCTTAGAATATGTGATCTCTGGGGTCTCCTTGGCTCTGGTGTTGTGTCGGTGTAAGACTGAAGATGGGGCACTGGGAAGTGGGAATAGGGAGTGGACGTGTGGCCTCAGGGCTGCTCAGAGCACAGAGGTGAGCAAGAGGTCTGGGCCCAGCAGAACTGCCTGTTAATTTGCAATTAACAGTTAATTAACTGCAAATTAACAGGCCCATGCCTTGGCTATGAGCCAACTAGATTCCAGAGTGTTCCTGTCCCCATTTTCCCAACAACTGTCCACAACCATCTTCCACCCCCCGCATTTCACCTGAATCTTATTCTACTGGTTATAATAATAGAAGCAATATAGCTAGGATTCATTGAGCACTTGCTGTTTGCCTTAACTTGTACTTAACTCACAATTAATTTGGAATTAAGCAGGCAGGCTAACTTCAGAGGTACATGACCAGGCTTCAAAGCATGCCCAGTCCCTTTCTGCAATTCTTCTACTCTCAGATTCTCAGCCTGGTACAGGGACATCAGTCACACCTCCCTAGGCAGTCTGCTCCACGATCCCCATTCCCTTTGGGGAACAAATGGCTGGGCTCTGGATGCCTGCCCCTCTAGGCTGGGTGGGGCGTACTGTTAGGAGCACTCAGGACTGCAACAGGCAAAGGAGCAGTAGCAAGAAGGCCAGCTCTGGCTCTGGAGGAGTGGAGCCAGGGAGACAGCTCAGCTGAAGCCCTGGATGGACGCAGAGGAATGGATACTTTGACCTCCCAACCCACTAGCCAGGCTGCATCCCTGGACCCCTCTGCAACCTCTCTCGCCCCCATCCTGCAGCCAGCCCTGAAATATAATTAAGAGAGCAACACCTCCATTTCTGCTGCAGAGCTTACCCTTCAGTACTGAAACACTACTCTCAAAAATAAGCAGTCATTCTTCCAAAAAAGGGAAAAACAAAAAGCAAGGCTGTCAATCTCAGGGCCTCAGACACATGGAATAAACTTGCAACTTCTCCCTCTTTCAGAGCTCAAATCTCCCCCACCCCCTTCCCAAAGTCACTTACTGTACATTCAGACTGTCAGGGGCTTTGAGATGCAAATTGCACCAAGCGGAAGGCAGCTTGAAGAACAAAGAGCGATTGAGGAAAGATCTGAAAAATGGATTTAGAAAAGGCTCTCTGAATTCCCCCAGAGAGGGGGAAACTTCGCTGCAGAGGGGAGCAACCATGAAGGTGTGGGGCTTTTTCTTGGTAGGGAGAGAAGGTCTGAGGACCGCAGTGTGGGCTGTATGGGAGTGCCGCGGCAGGGGCCACTGAGACATGAAATGGAAGCGCAGGCTTTTTCTGAATAAGGAAGTCAGATTTTATTATAGTTCTCAACACTGAGCTGGACACTTGTTTTCTCTACTTTTAATATTAAACCTCAAATATGCTCTGAGCCACAGAGCTCAATGGCCCCCCAAGTCCCGGGTTCGACTCGAGGTAGAGCAGGTGGTTCAGGCAATGGCATTCTATGGTCTGTGAGTGGGGATGCAGCCCTTTTCAGTCTGGGCAGCCCCTGCAGGGTGCCGCACCCTCCTGGGGCTTGGAGGGGAGGAGATGCCTGGATGAGCAAAGAAAAAACACCAGGGTGGTGGGTGGGGGTGGGGGTGGAGGGAAGTGGGGGAGTTGGCCTCAGGTCAGCCCAGTGCACCCTTGCTGGGCACCTACTGTATGCTAGACCCTGTGCAAATCAGACTTGTTCCCTGCCCCAGGCTCTCAGTCCAAGGGACGCCGCTAACTGCACCTCAGGCAGACGCAGGTGTCCTGGTCTTTGTTACAGCTGCATCCCCAGAACTGGAACCGACTGAAACGTATTAGGTGTCAATTAAACTTGTGTTGGATGGACGGGTAGATTTGGATAGACAGACGGATGAAACACCTAGAAAATAAGAAAGTATATAGGAAATGCTCTAACAACGACAGACATGAAATGCTTCCAGGTGGATTTCGGTATGGGGAAGGCATTACAGAGCTGGCAGCTTTTGAGCTAGGCCTCGACAGACGAGAAGGAGCCATGCTTGTACTCTGCACAGTGCCTGTCAGCCCCTGGTGAGGATCTATGCGAAGAGAAACGGTGGTAAAAGAGAAAGGTGAGAACAAAAATGAACCCGAGAGATCATGTGACTCAACCTCATCGTTTTGCAGAAGGGAAAACTAGGGCACAGGAAGGTTAAGTGACTGATCCAAGGTCACACAGCACCTAAGTGGCAAAGGCAGAGATTTAGCCAAGGTCTGTTTGCTTCCAGAGCCACTGTCCTGCGCTGCTCTCCTGATTCAGACCTCTGCTCTCCTCACTGTGATGCCTTGTGGACTTTTTTGCTAAGATTCCTGCTCTAGCCCACCTTCACCGCCCACCCCGGCAGGGCTGGGCAGTCCTGGGGCAATAGTTAGGCTCCCACCCTGAAGACCAGAACTAGAAGAGGAAGTGAGAGGAGGCCACACCAATTTGGTGGGGAGAAGAGAATGCAGCACCCCTGCCTTGGAGGTCAAGGGGGAAGTGTTCCTCTGCCAGGTGGAGAATGAGTGAGAACTTGCGCGGTGGGGGTTGGCTGCAGACTTTGCACAAAGCGGTAGGAATGACCCCTACCAAGCACAGAATGCCAAACCCAGAGTTGGGCAGCTGCTCTAAAGCCGAGTTTCTGGGCTACTTGTATTATATGCAGCTAAATCTGAGCATCAATCTATCAGGGACTCTGGTTTCTGGAACATGCAATCATATCCTCTCATTTTTAATTGCGTCAGGAAGCAGTTAAAATGGCTATGCTCAGAAGCTCTCCCCACGTGACACAGAGCTGGTTCCTTGAGCAAGACATTGTCAGGAACATCTCAGAGAGCTCCCACTTGCCTGGGCCCACCAATGGGAAGCCCACTGGGCCCCCTCAGAGACAAGGCCTGATGTTTTTTAGGTCACCAGAGCCTGGCATGGTGCTGGGTGCCCAATCGATATGCCACGGCTGAAGGAAAGATGCTGTCTTGTCTCGTCCCCTGCTCCAGGACCCCTCTCCCTGTCTCTCCTTGCCAAGTGGAAGTGTTGCTACCTTCATTCATTTATTCACTCTTTCCTTCAGAGAGGAGGCTTCTACAAGGTCTTCTGTATTTGGATGTATTCTCTGTATCTCTCTGACTGCCATCTAGAAAATACCTGCTCTTCTGGCTTCAAGAACATATGGACAAGTGTGATCAGCACATCAGAAGAGCTCAATAAAGTAGATCCTTGAAGATGTTCAAATGGGAATAATACAAGGCATGCCTATAGAAACGCCCCTCCCTAACCCTCTGCGAAGTGGGCAGAGTGGGCCTTTGTGTTAACATTTTACAGATGAGGAAGTGACAATTCAGAAATGCATCAGGGTTTGAATTCTGGCCTTGCCACTTGTGTGCTGTGCAATCTTGAAAGTGTCAGTTGACTTCTCTGAGCTTCAATTTCTTCATCTGTGAAAGGGGGGAGAATAATTATTCTTTCGTACTGAACTTGAGGTGAGAGTCAAGGGTGGCAGATCTGTTAGACCCCCAAAAACTCCCTGGATGATTCTACTATGCAGCCTAGGTTGGGAGTCACTGGGTTATAAGAAAAACCCAGACTTCTGATGTCCAGGCCAAGATTTTTTCCTTACTTCCAGATGCTGGCTGGGACGCCAGCAAGCTAGCTAAAGCTTAGGCATGTGAGACCGTGTGCTTCCAGCCTGGGTTTTGTGGCCTGGATCTGACTGCAGGCACCCTGGTGGAGTGCTGCAGGAAAGGGGCGGTGGACCTGGGGAGGCCCAAGGGGTTAATCAGGGCGCCGGGCACAGGGCCTGGTCTCTGGAATATTCATAAGCCTCCTCCAGCTGTGCCAGGCAATCAGGGTGCTGATTGCTCCCCCATCTGCAGCTTAACATTCCACTCCAGAGATGGGAGAGTTGGTAGCTGAATGTTAACTAGGGAAAAAGCAGACCCTGGCCTTCACAATAGCAGACCGTACAAGCACCCCAGGGACAACAAATCCACTCTGAGATCCACCAGCCAGCCTGAATTTAAACGTCTGCCAGCATCACGGGCAATGCAAAGAGTCATGGATTCAGGAATAAGCGCACGGGCTTCAGGGCCACCTCCCACACTGACCAGCTGTGTCCCCATCGCTGCACTCTCGGTTTCCCCAGCTATAAAATGAAGCTTACCTGCCTACCAAGAATATCAGGGTTTGTTGGAGATAGAGGGTGGCTCTTTGTAGTTATTGCGGACATTGCTTTCCACCCTGGAGAAAAGTTTTAAATAACAAATATTGGAATCTCAAGCAAGCCGGCTTTGAAGGAAACTGCACAAGGGGAGACACGCTCCCAAGAAGAGTCGGAGCGTCCCTTAGAAGGCTGGGCCTAGGGGCAGTGATTTGAGCAACCTGGGCACAGGCTCTTCTCCCATTTGTCTTAAGAGAAGCAAGAAAGGAATGAGAAGGGGCCCCTGATAGTAGAGCGGGGAGGCAGGAATTAGGAAAGAAGTACTAAAGCTGATGGGATTTTCTTTGACCTGGTGGCTCAGGACAGTCCTCTAGGGCCACTCAGTGTGGGCACTACAGGATGCCACCACGAGGTCATCTCTGCAGAGTGGCACAGCCCCAAACTAACACTCAAAGCCGTGATTCAGAGTCACCAAGGAAATGGCCAAAATCGTTTGGGGTTTGCATTGAATAATCCAGGAAACTGATTTTTGGGAGATTTCTATCAAAGTGCCCCGGGGGAAGGAGGGGACTCTAACCCTCTCCTTCCTGGAACACTGACCAGTGTGGAATAGCACATCTCTACCCTGCCAGGCAAGTGAGGCCATTCCGCGTGATCAGGCTTCAAGGTTGAAGCCCCCACCCCCACCCCCGGCAGCGCCCGCGCCTGCAGGCTCAGTCCTGGCCACAGGGGGCAGCAGATTGGCGAGTCGCCCCTCTTTGGGGGAGGGACACTTATCCATCCGCAAAGTCTCAGCCCGCGGGGTCCTGCTTGCAACCGAAGGGACCCCTCAGATCAGGCAGCTGCCCCACGCTCCCATCCTAGCAGAACTCGCCCCCTACCCCCACTTCCTCACTATGGCACCGCAGTCTGGAGGGGTGCGTTTTCTACCACGAGCTCATATTTACACGTTACTCTGGGAGGAAATTAGAAAATATTTGCAACACCCATAACGGAGAGCTGGTACTTCCGGCATAGAAAGGTCCTATTTATAAAGAGATCCATCTGATGGGGAGCGCAGCAGGGAAACCGCGCGAATGGGGACCCCATCGACAAAAGGCTGCCCAGAGACCCGGGTCCCTCTCTGGGCTGTGTGGCTTAGAAACCTCTGGCTCCTTCTTCAAGTCAGTCAATTGCTTTTATTGTTTACTCCCTAAAGTACAAAACATGGACTGTTCATTGTAAAACAAACAAGATGTAGCCAAGACAAAAGAAGAAAATTAATGAGCACTCATAATCCTGATACTTGGAAATTACTGGAAATGACAACTTTTAACTTAGGTGTGTATATTTTTCAATCTTTTCCAGATAGATGGATACATCGGTAGATAGTTTTAATGGGATTAATTATCTTTTACCTTTTTTTCATTTAATGGTACGACATAAGTAGTTTTCTGTAATCAAATAGTCCTCTGCATGGGTGATTATGAAAGTATGGTTCTAGACACCCCAGGAGATCCTCAAGACCTTTTCAGGGGATCCATCAAGTCAAAACTATTTTCACAATATTACCAAGATGTTATTTGCCTGTTTTATTCTCATTCTCTCACAATTGTACAGTGGAGTTTTCCAGAGGCTGCATGACGTCTGATGCATGCAGACTGAATGCAGAAGCAGATACGAGAATACAGCTGTCTTCTAATCAGCCAGAAATTAAAGAGATTTGCAAAAAAATGTAAAGCAATGCTATTCTCACTAATTTTTGGGGTAGGAATAATGCTATTTTCATGAAAAATACATTTTTATGAGAACATGAAATGGGCTTATTGTTTTAAGTGAATTAAAATATTTAAAAAATGCTTTTGTTTTTATTTCAAATACACTATCAATAGATATAATCCAGATAAATGAAATCTTGTTAGTGTCCTCGGTAACTTTTAGGAGTGGAAGCAGTCTTGAGACTGAGAAGTTTGAGAATGACTGCTCTAAGGTCATAAGGCTCCTAATGACCATCTAGGAGCCTTTTCTGTGGATGTCCCCTAATTTGTTCGTTCATTTCCTTTATCGGTGGACCTGCAAGTTGTTTCCAGCTTTTCACTATTATGAACATGCTGCAAAAATCAATTGTACTAAAAATCCTGCAGGCATTTTTTTTAGTCGCCTGAAAAAAAATTTTCTGTAGAATAGACTCCTAGAAGTGGGATTGCCTGGCCAGTGACTATGTATCTTTAAATGTTAATAGATACTTCCAAGTTGCTTCCAAAAAGGTTGTTCCCATTTCTGTCACATCAAGAGTGTATTAGATTGCCTGTTCCCCCATGCCTTTGGCAGTACTGGAGATTATTACTGTTTTAATTTTTTTCCAATTTAGTAGGTTAAAAAGATACATTTTGTCACTGTGTATGGCTTAGTCATATCCTTCATCCATTTTGCTGTTGGGTTCTTTTTTCTTATTGATTTTTCTGGCACTCTTTACATATTCTGGACACTAATCTTTTGTCCTTTATATATTGCAATATTGTACTCAAGTATATAGCTTGTATTTTCATTTTGTTTAAGATGTATTACTGAGCACAGACATTTCGTATTTGTTTCTTTTTTAAAAACATATTTAGGGCGGGCCACAGTGGCTCAGCAGGCAGAGTTCTCGCCTGCCATGCCAGAGACCCTGGTTCGTTTCCAGGTGCCTGCCCATGTCAAAAAATAAAATAAAAATAAAAGTAAAAAACCACATTTAAATCTATTAATCATTTCCTCTGTGACTTTTGGGATTCTCATCTTGCCTGGGAAGTCTTTCCTCATTGCATGATTTAAAAACTGCTCTCCATTTTCCTACAATACATTTGGAACTTTTCTTTATTTTTATTGTTAATGTTTAGATCTTTAACCCATCTATAATTAATTTGTATAAGGGTGTGGCGCATTACTGTTGACCTTTGCAAGCCACAAAGTGGAGTAGGTGCCGCAACGGGCTGGGCCCCATGAGAACCAGCCCGCATGTTCCTGGAGAGCTGCAGGCTCGCAGCGGATGGAGCAGAGCTAGTCCACGAGGTAGACAGAAACCTGGGGCCATCTGGCTCAGGAAAGGAGGCAAACTACCTTTCAGACTCCTGCTGAATGTGTTAGGGCTGCTGTGGGCATTTGCAAGGTAAAGATGGCAGAGCTGACAACTTTATGGAGAAAGTGACAAAACATCTTCAGCACATTGTGTGCTTTGCAGGGAGCTTTCATGTCCACTGTCCCATTCAGTAGCAACATGGTGGCTATAGACAGAGGAGGAGATTATTACCCTCATTTTCCCACTGCAGGAACGTAAGGTGCAGCCTTCTTTTCAGAGCCCAACCAAAACCCAGATCTCCTGCCACCAGGTCCCCAGCTCCTTGGACTCTCTGGGCAAGGGTCCAAAGCATCGGGCTCTGTCCTCGCCGTCACGCAGCTGCCCCCCTTCAGAGGAACGGATCATCTGGCTGAAGCCTTTTCCAAATCTGCGCTTGCACAATGTGGGCAGGACAGCCTGGAAAAATCAATCCTCCACCACCAGCTGAGGGTGAATTTCAAAAACTGAGGCTCCCTTCAACATACCTCCTCCTCCTTCCCATGAGCGGGCCGGTGGAGGGGGGGAGCGAGGATGAGTCAGGTCCTGAAGCGTGGAACTCAGCCATAAATAAGCAGGACCGACAGCCTGGGCTGGCCCTGAGGGGCATGACCTCCCACAGCCTTGCGGGACTGTGCTGAAGGGCCTCAGCTTAAAAATTTCATGATCAGGCTTTGCAGATTTAATTTGCTAGACTCACTTAAGCAGCCTCGGAAGGGGGAAATCTCTAACTAAGAGGTGGGAGGTGGTGGCAGAGAGGAGGGAGAGCGTCAGGGGGGATTACTTCAGTATTTTCAGTGGAGAGCTCCCAATATTTTTGCAATGGATGTGCCATTTTTGCAGATGCCCAATGTGCTGATGGCTGGATTTTCACCCCTTCCAGCTCCAAACCGTAAGGACATCTGGGACGCAGAAATGTAGAGCTGGACCTGGTCTTGGGATTGGTGTGTTCCAATCCCTTGGGCTAAAGGAAACCTGAAATCCAGTGGGGGAAGGGACTTGTCCATGTGCACACTTTTGGGCAAGGTGAGGGGACAGCTCTCAGGTCTGCTGGGCCCCAGGGCTGCACTCATTCTGGTGAATCTCTGGAAAACCATGGGGAAGGCAAAGCCACTGGCCACCCGATGAGGAAGTTAAAGGTGGCCAGCAGGGGACCCAGAGAGCAATAAGGATAACAGGTCCAGGAACAAGTGCCCAAGGGTGGCTTCTCTCTGTCCTGAAGCCATAGCCGGGGCTGGAACCACCTACCTGCTCCAGGGGGATGACGAGGAAGGAGCCGCCTCCAGCGCTCTCGGTGACAATGGCCAGGAAGTGGGTGTTGACAGCGCAGAAGTGGTTGTCGTGCACATTCTTGGTGATGGGGATGCCGTCGAAGCAGTGCTCCCGGTTGGCCACCTTCCCGTAGACATTCCGGAACTTGGAGCTGCGGTATTGCGGACGCCAGGACATCTGCCAGGAGCCAGGAGAAACTATATTCACACCATGCTCCACAAAGGGCCGGAGCTGAGCCCCGGGGGGTGGGGGTGGGGCAGCTGTTCCCTGGGGCGCAGAAGGGAGGAAGACCTGGTGCCCACCCTCCGGAAGGGAGAAGGGGGAAGGAGACTCCGAAAATTCAGGGCCCAATCTGGACCCAACCCTGTGGTAGATGAGGTGCTCTTTCAATCAAGTCCTGCGAGATCAAAGACAGGCATAGGGCGTGCACTGTTCTTGGCACACACACCCATCCCACCTTCCAGAGGGCTTTTAGGATCATTTCACTCCCAGGGAACTTGCCACACGGTACAGCAAACCATCCATCCAGCAACATGCATGGGCTACCCCTGGGAACCAGGGACCGTGCTCAGTCCAGTATGGGAGGGGCAGCCAGAGGAGGCTGCATGTTCACAGCTGTGCCAGCATGCCAAGGACCACCTATTACCAACCCCCTCTCCAATTCCCTCCAGTGTTTCTAATCCACAGGCACATCCTCAGAAAACTCTGATTCCTAAGTAGTATTATCATTGTCAGCAGCAGCAGCAGGCACAGAGCAGTTAAGTGACTTGTCCCAGGCCACACAGGGAATGAGTAGGGCCATGAATACAGGTCTCCTGGCTATAACTCTGAGAGCCTTTCATAGGCCAGATTACCCTGTAGTGTAAGGTTTCTCAATATGTGACCACGGAGCATCTGTATCAAAATCACCTGGGGTGACGGACACTTGGTGAGAAATGCTGATTCCTGGGTTCCAGTACAGACACTGAATCTCCTATTTTGAGAGAAATCAGTATTTCATCCAGGTTTCTCTGCCTGCCCCACCCAATGAGTCAGATGCACACTGAAGTTTGGGAGCCCCTCTTCTAGAGAATGGAGTTGGGACCCCTCCTCACCCCTCCCTGTCCACCATGGCTGACACCGGCTCTAACCAATAAACCAGCGAATAGATGTCTGGCTGCCCCCTACCCCATGCCTGCCCCGTGCCGGGCACAGAGACAGCACAGATGCGTGCCTGTCGGTGGGTGGAGGACGGAGGGATGGCCAGGATGGATTCCAGCGTCGCTGTAGGATGGAGCTTCCTACAGGGGAGCCCTGCAAAACCCCTGAAGGGCAAGCCTGGAGAGGTGCCCTGACCTGGCAGATGCTCATTCAAATGTGATGAGGCACCTGCAAGTGCCCAGCCCAGGGCTCAATAAGAGCTTTTAAAAATCAATATGCACATATGAATAAAAATAAATAATAGGGGGAACAAATGTTAAAATAAATTTAGATTGAAATGCTAGTGATCAATGAAGGAGAGGGGTAAGGGGTATGGTATGTATGAATTTTTTTGTTTTATTTTTATTTCTTTTTCTGAATAGATGCAAATGTTCCAAGAAATGAATATGCAACTATGTGATGATATTGTGAATTACTGATTATATATGTAGAACGGAACGATCAAAAGTTAAGAATGTTTGCGTTTGTTTGGTGTTTTTTGGTATTTAAAAAAAAATTAAAAATTCATTTAAAAAAATCAAAAATTAATTAAAAAAAATCAATATGCTTCTTGCCTGGTAGGCTTTGCCCTTATCTGTCATCATGCCTTCCTGCCAATCTCCTGATGCGCCTTGAGTTTCCCACTCCATCTCAGGACAGGAAGGGCCAGATGAATTTCTTTATTATTATTATTATTATTTTTTAAATTGATATATATTATATATTCACATATCATGTAATCATTCAAAGTGTACAATCAGTGGTTCACAATCTTATCATATAATAAGTGGGCACTTATCATCATCATTGACTTTCTTTTGTGAAAAATAGCATATATACAAAAAAGCAACAAATTTCAAACTGCGTCGCAACAATTAGTTGTAGAACAGATTTCAGAGTTTGGTATGGGTCACAATTCCACAATTTTAGGTTTTTACTTGTAGCTGCTCTAAGATACTGGAGACTAAAAAAAATATATATCAATATAATGATTCAGCACTCATACTCATTTGTTAAACCCTACCTTCTCTGTGTAACTCCACTATCACCTTTGATCTTTCTCTCACTCTTTAAGGGTGTTTGGGTTATGGCCATTCTAACTTTTTCACATTGGAAGGGGCTGTCAATAATATGGAATAGGGGGATGGAACTAGTTGATGTTCCAGAGAGGCTCTGCATTTTAGGACCAGACTAATTTTTCAATATGAAATTTCCAAGGGGAAGAAAACAAAAGGAAACACCAACAAAGAACCAAGAGATCAGCTCTGGGCATTTTACTGAAAACAAAATCAATTTGCATTTGATTTCAATAAAACCAAGACTTAAGCCACAATGACTTCTTTATTGAAGGGAGACGGTTAGAATCCAACAAGCAGAATCTCAGGAAAGCTCCTCACCTGCAGGCAAATCCTCTTCCCGCCCCCTCTCTGGGCCCCACCCTGCCTCTCCAACTGCCTCCTCTCCATAGCCCAAAGCCACCCTCCACCCCACCCTCTACCCCACTTTCTCCTTGCCTTCTCACCTCCCTTTCTTTGCCTACACTGCACCCTTTCCAGCCTGCTTTCTCTCTCTGCTGAGTTCTGCACAAGACTGTTGAGAATAAACAAGAGAGGCAAGACCACTGGATGGGAGACTTGTTTGGTTGCTCCTGGCTGTGTGAGCTCAGGCAAGCCCCTTCCCCTCTCTGGGCATCTGGCTCCTCCTAAGGGTTACATTAGTGACCCCAAAGTGGAGGGCCAGGGGGTAACTCAGAGATCCTTTTCATAGCACAGAGATGAAGTTTTAATTTTAACAGTCATCTGTTTATTTTAACGTGCGTTACAAAAAATATAACATGCGTGCCAAACTCATCGCTTCACAGATATTATCGCTAAGGAGGCCAAGTTAAAAAAAAAAAAGTAAATCAATTCAAAGAAAAATACTAAGTAAATATAGTATGGGTGGTATACACGGACCCGGCAAAAATACAGAGGTGGAAATGCTCTGAATCTCTTTGTCCCTTCCAGGTAGAACATTCTAGATTCCACAGTTCCCACAAAAGAGAAAGGAAGTGGTACACTTACTCCTTCCCACCTCCTGTTTCTTGCTCGGGGAATTCCTCTGCCTCGATGCCTTCTCCCTCCTCTCTGCCCAGCCAAACCTTAGCCTTCATGACCCGATTCAAGTCTGACCTCCGCAGCCCACAGTGGCCTCGGTGGAGCCCCTGGCCCGCCAGCACTCTGCCTGCCGAGACCTCGTCGCCTGCATCTCAGCTCCATGATGGCAGGAAAGCTACACGAGGGCCTTCTCGGCAGCCTCGAAGAAGAGTCTGTGCTCTTCTTGGCAGCCCAGATGGGTCCAGGCACCATGGGACGACCCGCTGGGAGCCCGGCCTAGTGGGGAGGAGGCCAGGGTACGGTTCAGCTCAGGGGAGCTTCCTCCTAGCCCAAGCCTGGAGACCAGGGACCACACATGCTCCCTCCGCTCGCAGCACAGCCCGTGCCTGGGCAGCCCCGAGCAAGGCCTGTTAGGAGACGAAGTGGCCCAGCTCTGCATCACCCCAGCGAAGACTTCACTCTGCAGGTCTCACAGGGGCGGTGAGGGGAAGGGTGATGAGCACTGGACTGGGAGCCACAGGAACCTGGATTCAAGTTCCACCTCTGTTTCCTATAACTGTGTGACCTGGGCAAACTGAGTCACGCCCTGTGCCACCTCCACCTGCTCCTACATAGAGCGGGATAAAAGTCGCCGCTCCCCCAGCGTGGGGATGCAGCACGGCAAAGCTGCCTGGGAGATAAATGCCCGGCACGGGACCTGGCACCCATCGGAGACGCTCATGTCCTAGGGCAGAACATGAAGCAGAGGGAAAGGCTGGCTTTCCTCTGCCCGCCCCAGCCCCAGCCTGTGTCCGCCCTGGTTGGGGGAGCAACACCCGACCTCCCGGGAGACGCGCAATCCCAGAGCTCCCGGCACATCTGGGCAAGGGGCCCCTGCCCTCAGTGCCCACTGTCCATGCATCTGTTTGGCCATCTGATTTCAGCTCTTCCTCTTTTTGCTTTCTCCCCCTCTCTGCCCCTTCCTCCTTCTTTCCTTCCTCTCCCCAGCTCCCTAGTCCTCAGAATGTACGTATACGGGGACGTGGCCTCCATGGTGAAGGCAGGGCACCTGGTGGGCAGGGCTGTATTCCTCTCAAATGACCCTGCACCACCCCATCGCTGCCTTCCATCCCTGCCCCCCACCCCACCCCCACCCCAGCCAGCACTTCTGAACGGGATGTTGCATCCTCAGGGGCCACAGCCCTTGGGTCCACACTCAGCAGCCGTGTTCTCCCAGTGGGCAATCCCCCTGGGATGGGCACACCTGGGGCTCGGCCCGCTTCCTGGAAAGAATGGAGAGGTTCTTTCCAGGGGCTTTGCCGTCAGCGAGCCCAGTGTCAGCCTGTCCATGTTGGCTGGTGAGCTGGGCCTTTGGAAGGGGCAGGGGCGGGGCGGCCGGGAGGCCTTGCTGCTTAATGGCTCCGTGTCACTGGGCCTTCCATTGCACCAACGCTAACCCGCGAGCGAGGGGTTGTGGCAATGCAGAGGCAGAGTGCTGACCAAGAGAGTCCGTGGACCCAGGCGCCACTTCCCATCCTGACTCCCCCTAACCTTGAACACTGCCTCTTTGAGCATCAGTTGCTCCATCTCTCAAATGAGAACGATAATTCTTTTTATTTTATGTGACTGTTTTAAGAATCAAAATGAGATAAAGTAGGTGCAAATTTCCAGTGAAGAAGAGATATCAATGCAGCTCACGTGGGGCCTGTCTCCCGAGAGGTGCCTGGAAAGCATCAGATCCAGTCCCTGCCTTTAAGTTTTTTTACAAATCAGTGGAGGAGGTGAAACTCAGGCCTGAGAAATTTACAGGAATGCAAGCCAACCGATGCCACAGGGGCAAACAAATCGTACAGCCAGTCAGTTCTACAGGAGCATGAGGTCAGGATAGGAGGGCAGGGATTGGGGTGAGCTTCAGGAAGGAGGGAGCCATCCCCGTGCACTGGACACTGACAAGGCTCCAGGACCCGGTACACACTAGTCAATCCTTGAAAGCTCCCTCGAGGCAGGAACTGTGAATATTCCGCAATTCCACACTGCGGGCCACTGGAAACGCATCAAAACTGAGACAGTTAGCAAGCTCAGAGTTGACTGTGAACCTGTTATTTGACTCTTGGAGTCTACCATATAATTTTGGTGCAGTATAAGAGTTTTCTCCAACTTTTTACTACGTAATCTTTCAACACACACAAAAAAATCAAAAGAATGGTAAAATCAAATCTACCGCTACATTAATAAGTGGTAATATTTTGTATCTTTTCATTCTGTGTGTGTGTGTGTGTGTGTGTTTCTTTCTCTCTTCTTTTGCGGCATCATCTGAAAGGAAGTTGCAAAGCACCACGACTCGACCTCCTCCCAAGGAAGGACCACAATTTCCTATATAACCACATCACCATGATGACATCTAAGAAAACTAACCATTTCTTGCTATTATCTAGTACCAGTGCGTGTTTGCATTTTTCCAAGAATTACCTTCACAGCTATTTTATTTTCGAACCAGGATCCAATCAAAGGTTCATATGTTGCATTTGGCTGTGATTGCTTTTGCCTTCTTTAATCTAGAATACACCCACCACCTATTTTTTTTTAAATGGCATTTTGCCTTTTTGAAGAGACCAGGTCTGCTGTGTTCTAAACTATTCTAGTCGCGTGTTACCTGATGGCATCATCAAAGTCATAGCCCTGTGAACTTTAGAGGTCAGGTCTAAAGTCTTCATTAGATGGCAATTAAAGACATCTCCTTCATTAATCACTTGGCTCGGGTTGGGGAAAAGAGAGGGCAGAGGCAACAGAGGTTAGAATGACGGCGCCTGCCCTGGCTTTGGGCAGGCCAAAGCCGAAGGCTTGTACACAGTGGGGATGGAAGCCAAATGTCTGCAGGCTGGGAGGGCTGGGCTTTCGCCCTCCGTTATGAAGGGGCTGACTTCATTCTGAGCTCACATGCAGGATATGCAGGCTGCGAACGGAGAAGACTCCTCCCAGCGGCGCTGTCAGAGGCAGGTGGCCGGGGCCTGGGACTGGGGGAGCTGCCCAAACCTCAAGGGAAATTCGTGGGGGAAGCCAAGAGGTGACCTGAAAATCTGACCTTTTGCTCTTATGTCCCTGGGGTCCTACCCTAGTGGATCTTAGTGAGATCTAGCAGATCTCCTGATTGAGCCCAGTGAGGGCAGGGCACACTGTCTGTCTGAACCTTTCAGGATGGATGAGCACAAGAGCAAGACACATTTGCAGTCCAGAAAAGGGAGAACTTTCTTAGTAGTTAGAGCTGCCTGAGATGGGAAGAGAAGCTGCCGGGATAGGTGGTGATCTCCCTGTCTCAGGGGTATTCAAGATTCAAATGGATGACCTCCAAGTCGAGGACAACGTACAACAGTGGGTGGAACTAGATTACTGTTTAGCCCACAAATTTAAAAGTTCTTCTGCTTACTAGAAAGACATTGTGTTGAGAGAAAACACAAGCTGTGGCGTCAGAGAGTGAGGGGCAGGAATCTAGTTCCCGCCACCCTGGCGGGGTACATTCTTCTATAAAAACAGGGATCAACACGCCTCCCTGGCTGGGCTGCTGTGACCCTGACTGACAATGGCTCTCATCTGGAAAGTTCCTTCTCCTCAAAGGGCATCCCATAGAGCTGCTCAATGCTTGGACAGTTATTTTAAGCTTTAGGTATGTATGTTTTCTCTCTCCAGCTATTACACGGTCAGTTACCAGATCACCACGCGGCTCCTTCTGGCTTCTGCGTGGCCTCCATCTCGTCCCCACGCCCAGCTCAGGGCTCCTGTAACGTGGGATGATTCCCGTTGCACAATCTTCCATTGTGGTATGAGGGCAACAGCCATGGTCGGGCACAGTCTCCTGCTTCTTTGGATGCAGATGCGTCAGGACCCTCCTTCAGAGACCCTGGCCTTGACTTCAACTTGCTGAGGTTCCGTGTTGGACACGGCTCCTCTGGGCTCCCTGCCACCAGGATGGCAAGGCCTCTGAGCCCACTGTCTGCCTGTGGCACCTTGCTGCTGATGGTACAGTATGACCAAGGGGACTAGGGACACAAATGGCTCTCTCACAGCCGGGACCCTCTCCAAACACCTCATCTGATCCCCACAGCCATACAGGGGGGCAGAGCTGGGCAGATACCAGGATCCTATTTAAAATATAAATGGGACTCATTTGGAGCCCAGAAGGGTTAAGAGAGTTGCCCAAAGTCACAAGCTATAAAAGTAGCAGAATTAAGACTTCAGCCAAGAACTTTTTTTTGCTATAGCATTCTGTTTATTCAAATTTTATGTAAATTAGGCACATCCTGTACTATTTTTGTACAAACTTTCCTATTTTTCGGTAAATTTAATCACATATATATTTTAAAAACTTGTTTTTTAACATAACAACATATAAACACATTCTTACCATATGATCATTCCATTCTTGGTATATAATCAATAACTCACAATATCATCACATAGTTGTATATTCATCACCATGATCATTTCTTAGAACATTTGCATCAATTCAGAAAAAGAAATGAAAAGAAAAAAGAGAAAAACTCATACATACCTTACCCCTCCTTCTCATTGACTGCTAGTATTTCCATCTACCCAATATATTTTAGCCTTTGTTTCCCCTATTTTTTTCTATACCCCTTACCACTCCCTTTCATTGATCACTAGCATTTCATTCTACTAAAT
>PVIY010014383.1:0-56572 GCA_004026745.1 Myrmecophaga tridactyla | reverse complement strand
GCGAGCTCGCCCTTCAACTTCACCCAGTGTTCCTGCGCCCCACCCGACTGAGGAAAGTCGCGGCAGGAACACAGCTCCACATTTTCAGGCAGTTCCCTCCAGCCTCTCCACTGCATCTTGACTAACAAGGGGATGTCTATTTAATGTGTAAGAATTATCTCCAGGATAACCTCTCGACTCTTTTGTGGAATCTCTCAGCCATTGACGCTTTATTTTGTCACATTTCACTCCTCCCCCTTTTGATCAAGAAGGTTTTCTCAATTCCCTGATGCTGAGTCTCAGCTCATTCTGGGTTTTTTCTCAATTCCTTGATGCTGAGTCTCAGCTCATTCCAGGATTTCTGTCCTACGTTGCCAGGAACGTCCACACCCCTGGGGGTCATGTCCCATGTAGACATGGGGAGGCTGATGAGTTTGCTTGTTGTGTTGGCTAGAGAGAGAGGCTACATCTGAGCAATAAAAGAGGCTCTCTTGGGGGTGACTCTTAGGCCAAATTTTAAGTAGGCTTGATCTATCCTTTGTGGGGTTAAGTTTCATATGAACAAACCCCAAGATTGGGGGCTCAGCCTATAGCTTTGATTGTCCCTACTGCTTGTGATACTATGAAGAATTCAACTTGGGGAAGTTGAATTTTCCCCCTTTCTCATCATCAAGACTTTGCAAATACTTTTTTATTCACTGTTCAGGTCACTCTGGGATTTATCCAGGCATCACTCTGGACAAACCAACAAAATCTCATGTCCTACTCAAGTTCCATATACTTATGGTGTTCAATTAAGCTGTCTACATAAGTTATATTAGGAAATGCACTAGTCAAAATATAAATTTTGTACCAAATAAACATTTTTTTCTGCTTTAGTCTCACACATAAGGTAAAATCTTAAAATATTAATTACCATCTATTTTCAGCACCCTGCGGTAATGACATTCCTTTGTTCTTCCTCATGCAAAAACATTTTTTTAATTTGTACATTTAGTCACTATCATTATACACTCTAGGCATTCCTAGATTATACCATCTCAGCCTTTATCGTTTATCTTTCTTTCTGATTTCATTTGTGCCCCTCAGGATGGGTCTTAATCCTATTCTTGGAGTCCTTTATAAGTAGAATAAAATTCAGTCCAATAGAGAGGAGGCCACAGAGGAAGCAGCCAGAAGCTGGAGGTCAGCAGAACCCAGGAGAGAAGGGAGAGGCTGGGAGAGGCTGCCATGTGCTTCGCTATGTGACAGAGGTGCCCAGGGCCAAGGATCACCTGCAGCCAGTCCCAGAACACCTAGAAGAAGGCATCGCCTTGAGGAGGCCTCGATTTGGACTTCTAGACTCAAAACGATGAGCCAACAAATTCCCATAGTGTAAGTCAATCCAATGCATGCATCTGCTCTGGCAGCCAGGAAACTAAAGCAGATTTGAAGAATGAAGCATTTACAGGTTTCCCTGGGTGCTCATTCTGGTTGAACTGGGGTGGAAGAGCTACTCCAATAGAGCTTTATGTCTCTAGCAAGTTATGTCTTGCCCTTGAGTGATTTTGTAATTCTCCTCCATTTTCCATAGTAGGACCCCTGCAGATTCACATAGCAGAGCTACTCAGATACTGAGCTCAGAAAGGTTAGAGTCCAGTAGCCTAAGCACATGCCTGCCAGGTTAGAGACAGTTCGTAAGTGTATATGACAGTCATTTTCCTTGTTTTTCTATTCATTTTTGCCTTCCCTAATTATGCAATCTCTGATTTTTTTTTTTTTTTTTTTTTAGCTGGGCACTTGGCTACCCAGTATAGGAACTGTGTTTTCTGGTGTCCCTTTCGTCTAGATGAGGCTATGTGACTAACTTCTGGCTGGTAGGTTCACTTATCAATGCTATATTCATTTTACAAAAAGTTTTTCTTCTTTTTCCTATGCTCAGAAATAGTTTAAACAACATTTAATCTGATCATTAACTGTTTGTAGTTTCCCTGTAAACAAATCGGGACCTGGTGTTTTTCTGGGGAAAAACTCTTTAATTACATTCACTATTACGTGGGGGGAAAAAAGATCTGTTTAAAATTTCTATCTTTGCTATGGTCATTTTGGGCCAATTATAATTCCTAGAATTTTATCTGTTCCATCTAGGTTTTCAACCTTATTTCCCAGAGTTTATGCAAAGTATTCTGCTCATCTTTTAAAATTTCCTGTCTCAATAGTTATTTTACCTTTTCTATTAATTTTTTTTAATTATTTACTTAAATAAGGTTGGTTAGTGGTTTGGCTATTTTGTTGATCATTTTCAAACAACCAATCTTTTAGTTACTTCTATTGTTTCCTCTGTTTGAAGCCATTTTAACTTTTGTCTTTAGTTTCTTCCTTACGCTTTCTATCAGCTTATTTTGATATATTCTATCTAGTGTTTGAGTTGGATAGATAATTAATTTACTTTTATTTTTATTGATATTCATATTTAAAGCTATGAATTTTCCTTGGAGCACTTCTTTTGCCATGTCCCATAGTTTCTGATGTGTCTTTAGGGTCATTTTCTATAAATACTCCAATTTTATTTCATATTTCTTCTTGGACCCAAAATTGTTTAAAGAAAAAGGAACTTTGTTATTAATAATTTCTAATTATATTTTATTGTGGCCAGAGAATGCTGTATCTAATATATTTATTTTTGAAATGGTTTAGTGTTTCGTCTTAATATGTTCAGAGGTCCTTTTTGCTTGAAATGCAGTTTTATTCATTGTTATCAGGGTACAGATTTTGATCTGTAAGTTATATTATTGATAATTGAGTCTGTTCTTTAGGTCTTTTTTTTTTGTTCTTACCTGTATTTTATCCTGTTTAACTGCTTAAGACTGGGAGTGATGTATTAGTTTCCTATTAACAGTTTCTGAATACTTCTTGCAATATTTGTAGCTTCTGCATTTGAAAACCCCCGTATATTTTGTTGGAATTGGAGTCTTTAGCATTGTAAAGAGCGTTTTCTGTTTTAACTCTATTTTTTTCCTGGTATATAATAACAATCTCTGCTCTCTTTCTATTTAGATGTTCTCATATATTGTGCCCATCCTTGTGTTTTCAAAATTTTCTAATCATTTAATTATGAGTGTTTCCTATATTTGCTGAGAGGTTTATTTTGCTGTACTTGATGATCTGAATATCTTTTTCTTTAGGCAAATTAAGCCTTTTACCTTTCATTGATTCAACAAACAGGTTTAGCTCAATATATATCCACAAATACAACGTAAGTGCTGATGAAGGTCATAAAGAGGGACTGGTAGGTATGCATCTCCAAGGAATTGAAATATGGACTCAAACAAGTACATCTGCCTGCATGTTCACAGCTGCATTGTTTACAAGCACCTAAGGACGGAAACAGCCTAGAGTCCACAACAGATGAATGCATCAACAAAATGTGGTCTATACTCACAATGGAATATTACTCACCCATAAAAGGGGGGGAAATCTGATCCATGCCACAATGTGGCTGAACCTTGAAGATATCCTGTTGAGTGAGAGAAGCCAGACACAAAAGTCTACGTATTGTATGATTCCATTTATATGAATTATTCAGAATAGATAAATCCATAGAGATAGAAAGAATATACATGGTTGCCAGGGGCAGGGGGCAGGGGGGGATGGGAAGAAACTGCTTAATGGGTATGGGGTTTTGCTTTGGAGTGATGAGAAAGTTCTGGAACTAGATAGAGGTTATGGTTGCACAAAATCGCAAATGTACTAAGTCTCACCAAACTGTTTACTTTAAAATGGTTAATTTACGTTATGTGAATTTCATCTTGATAAATTAAAAAAAAAAGAACTGGTGAGTATCAAAAGGAAACTATGAAGCAACAGAAAATACGGAATTATCTGAGGCCATGGGGAGCAACTGAAGAGAAGGGAGCATATTAGGAGAAAGAGGTTGTGATTTGGGAACCGACAGAGCCTGGTACAGGTCATCAAATGGGACTAGCAAAGGAGATAAAAAATATGGAGCAAAACGAGAATTAGAAGTGACAAGAGAAGAAATAGAAATGAGAGGAGATGGAAAGGAAGTGAATTGTTAAGAGACAAAAGTGATGGAGCAGGAGGAGGCAGTCACTCTTCCCAAAGATAACAGTCAAGGAATAGCAATAAATTGCCTTCTGGACAAGATAGCCACAGAGGGGTAGACTTAATAAGAAGAGAAACAAGAGATGGAATTAGTTCAGGTCAGGATAGCTGAGAAACCACAGAAACTCAGGAATGGGGGAACTTTGATCATAAGGAAGAAGAGCACTGCCCAGAAGGGTTGAGGCAACATACTGTGGGAGAAGCTGAGAGGATGGGAGTAGCTGAAAAGACGGATGCCCTTGAGTTGCCTTTTGAAGTCTCTTGTGCTGCTCCTATCACTTCTTTCTAGTTTTTCCTTTCATCTTTGTAAAGCTGCATCCCCTTGCTGTTCCTCTCACTTAAATCTTCCCAGAATCCTGCTCCAGTTATATCCTCTCCAGCATCCCTCTTATCTGCAAAAGTCCTGTCACATCTTTTTTTCTCCTCACATAAAATTGTGGATGCCCAATACTGTGCTTTTGTTTCCATTTCCTCATTCAGTCCACCCTCTATAGCTTATCACATCAAACCCTTGATTCCTGTTACTCTCCTACTTTTCAAGATTTTAATAATTCTTAACATAGTTTTAAATTCTCCCATCACTTCTGTTTCTCCAGGGAAGCCAGCTTCTCCTCTGTGCAGTGGCTCCAGCCTCTGTGGCTGCTGCCTCCTTCACTCTGTTCAGCCTTTACTCACAGTCCTTTATATTCTTTGGGTCCCAGAAACTTGACTGCACCAACTCTTCCGTGCTCCTATTTTCCTGGTTGTTCTTGACTTTTCTCCCAAGCTGGGAGTCACATATCTTTTTGCCATCAGCTCACATCTCTGAAGCAGCTGCCTTGGTGTATTTTTCTTCTAAGCCTGCAGTGGCCTCCAGCCTCCCTTTCTTTCTCAGCTGATACATCCTCTTTTTCCTTTGAGTCTCTTGAACATCACCATCTTCTCAGCGACCTCAACTTCCTCCTCTCTTCAATTGGGCTAATCCTAATCCCAGGCTATTTTGGTGTCTGGGCTGATCCCACAGCTTGCTGCTCTAGTGTTCCCAGATGCTCCCAACTCTTCTGCCTCCTCTCTCACCTTAGCTGTGCCCCTGTCTTCTGTGGTCTGGCCATCTGTTCTTACTTGATTTATGTCTGTTGCTTATTTGCTCCATAGTCCTGTTTCCTTTATGGATCCATTGCCCTGTTTCCTGGGCAGCTCTTTTCCACTCAGCTTTCCCCTCACTTTAGCTGCTCTTATCTCCTTATCTGCCCTCACCTGCCATCCTGTAGAGACCTAGAGCTTCTTAAATTCTTTTGAATTCCAAGGTGTTTCATAAACTATACGTTTCCAAGATACTGACACAAGACTTGATTTTCCACTTTGTTTTCTGCTTCCATGTCTACTGAATCTAGTCTCTCTGCTGCCTTTAGTCCATTAACCACCTCTTGCTTCTGAATGAAATCATATTCCATCATGTAGATAGACCATGTTTTATTTCTCCATTCATCCTTTAATGGACACCTGGGTTGTTTCCACCTTTTGGCGATTGTGAATAACGCTGCCATGAATGATGGTGGAAAAGCACCTGTTTGCATTTTCTAGGATTAGAAATGCTGCCTCTGCAGCTCTTCTGGCTGTGGTGGTTTCCTTCTGCAGGTGCTCCATGCTTCTCAGCTGATCTCATTTACCAGCACTGCACCCCAGCTACTCCTATGTACAGAGCTGCTTCCATCTCCTAAATTTCTTATACCTCCTAAGCTATTACAATTGCTTACATGCATCCCATGATGTGGGTACTTTCCCATTTCTTCAGCTTTCCCTTTTTCCTCTGTCCTAAAATGTTCCTGCAGCCACACCTGTTTACTGTCCCTCACTACCTGAATTCTATAGAGCAACCTGTCCTCCATCAGTACTTACTTTTAGCTGTTTCTCCCTCCACAGGAACTCTGATCTCTTTCTCCTCTACATCCTTCGAACTTTGGGGTCATTCTAGACTTCAGCCCATCCCAGGCCCTTGAAATTGCTTCCGCTTATTTCTCTGACCCTTTTCACATTTCCCCCACTGACTCTTTGTCCTCAGAAGTTTATTTCCCTTTTGTTTGCAGTGAGACCAATGAAATCAATCTTGTTTTGTTTTTAAGTGATACTTAAATAACCCAACTGCTCATTTCCCTACCTGCTTCCCAAGTCATAAACTGCTTTTCTGCAATAAATTCAATATTCATGTTATCAGGTCTCTCTGCTCCATACCTGCCTTATTTAACATCTTGTAGCTCTTCTTTTCTTATATTCATTTGTTCTTCAGAAATTGCTCCAACAGCCTCATTTCTTTTTGATTGTTCCTATTTCATCACATGCTCCCGGTTTTTCTTCTCCCACATAAAACTGTAATCAGACATTGTGAGAAGAATTCTCACTATGATTAAAATAGTGAACACTACCTTTGCCTGTGTGTTCTGTTTCCTTGAATCAGATCCAGAAAAGCATCTTTTCTCAATGTAGAATTTTGAATTGCCATCCAGGTACCCATAGAGCTTGCTTCCTTATCATGGCTCTTCCTGCTTTTCTACCTCAATATCTTCCCATTTCCTGCTTTGAGGGTCTAGCCTAGGATAGGCCACATTTTTCTTTTCTGTCTTCATCAAATAACCACAACCACATTAAACAATATCATTTGAGAGTAAACAAGTCATCGATGCTGATACTGTCGCATACATCTTAAAGGTGAAAATACTTTTCATCTTATTGTTTCAATAGATGTATCAGCATTGTCCTTTTAAATCTTTAACAGTCTAAAATGACATACAGTCATGTCAAGTTAAGTTTAAAAAGTACAATTGAATTCTCACAATTCAGTAACGAAAACCAATCATCAAATAAAAAGATTTATGTTAACAAGAACTTGGGGAATTATCTGCCTAGCTATGTATAAGTTTAGTAGATAAAAGACAAAATCCTTTCTTGCAAATATGAGCAAAAAACTTTATTTATGAACATATAACAGTTATAACATCTATCAAAAACTTTATAGGAATAGCATATTTTTAAAATTACAAAAATGCTTTAAAATATAATCTATGGCCAACCTTTTGAAAATAAACAACTAAAATATATGATATATTAAGCTCCTTATCACAATGATAAATTATTAAAAATTAGTTATATTTTTAAAAAGTAATTCTGTTCCAGTCTGAACCACTATATCCCACCTTCAAATGGTCCTACGACTGTGGTAACAAAGTACATAAAAAAATGGGACCCCCAGCTTCCTCCTCAGGGGAGATTCAGAAAATTTAGGTGGTGCTTTAGGAAGGGATGGAACCCAAAGAAACCCTAGTTTCTCTTTGTCCCTCCATGGTTTCCTAGATGTGCCCCTCTCCTTCTAGAAATTTGGCATAATAATTCTATCTAACTCCTTCAAAGAAAGCCTGGGTTCTTCTAGTTCATATGCTTCTTTCCTCCTTCCTCAAAACTTGTAATTAAGATCTGAATTGTCTTCCTGGTGAAAAGTACATCTCCCCTGGGTCCAATGATCTGGAAGTAAGAGAAAGAGAGACAATGTCAAACTTTTGGAGGCAAGTCTCTGGACATAAAGACTATGCACATTCAACATCAGTCCTAACCAGAGTTTAGAATAATTGAGAAGTCCAGTTTTATCTATAATCCTTCATTCTAAACTTCAATCCTGAGACATCGTTTTGAATTGTGATTCTCAGATTTTAGTGACCTTGAGTCTAGAAATTGCATCATGCTCCCAAGGTCAGGCCCAGTGATCTGATTTACAGTGAGGACCCTAGGTGATTCTGCTTAGTGGGGAGAGCATATTTGGAGATGGATGCTTTAAATGTAATTCACATTTTGGTCCTTTGGTGTTACTTTGGTGTTAAATCTGACCATGCTTCTAACCACGCTACAAACTCCACTCACTCCATGCAGCGTCGATGACTGTGACATCAAATGCCTAATCCCTCGTGCTAATCCTGGATCCTAATGTTTAACCACAATACTTATTCCTAAACTTGGCTAATGTACAATATTTAAAGCAAATCTCTGTTAATCCTCCACCTAAGTCTATAACTCCAACGTGTCAGTCATAACAAGCCCACTCTGAGGCTAGTATTTCTCAACCTTTGATGATCCTGACAAACTTCCTTAACATGGAGTGGAGGGAAAAAGGCATGATTGTATAAGAGGAGGGACTGGTGCAGGAGCAGCGACTCAGGGGGAAACAAGAACTCACACCAGTCCTTTCTTTCTTCCTCTTCTACTTTCTGTTCTCCTAATTGTCCCTGTCCTTTTCTTCTCTTTCTACATATTCTTTCTACGTGAACTTTTTGCTCTTTTAGTCTCTCATCTCTTCTTCTATTTCACACCTTTTCCTTATTTTCTCTCACTTCACAACTCTCTTATATTTCTTTAAAGACTTCCAGCCACCGTATTTCTGCACACGACACCCTTTCAAGCAATGGGAAGAGTCGTACACAAGTGTGTGAATGTGCACACACATAAACACACACACAGTTGGGAGAAATTTATATAGAGGCTCATCACAAAATGAAAGGAGTTGAGTAAACATATTCCAAGTCTTCACCACATGCCCCAATCCCTAGCCAAATCCCCAACTAAGCTTTAAACCTAATTCATAAATTATATCTCCAAATTTCACACTCAAGTAAACAACTCGTGCCTCACATTCTAAACCCAACTTTTAACTCTTACACCTTCCTCTAAAGCCTAGTGCTTAGTTATTTTCCTCAACTGTTAATCCTCACTTCTTTTGACTGTCACCTTGAAATATAAATCTATCATTTTAATCTATATATCAGACATCTAATAACCATGCATTCTAAGCCTAACTTGAAACCCAGCACTTATCTTTTAAAATTAATGGTTGGCCTAAACTTTCTCTTTGTGTCTTGTTTCAAGTCATCGATTGAGTCAAGATGTCTGTATTTACATGAATGCTGGATTCTGCTTATGTGATTGTCTGACTTTGCATGTTTATGTACCTATGTATGTTTACATCCAACTCTCTTTCCACCTGACCTGGCACCAGTGATCTGCCCATAAGCAATTTTTTTGAAAGCAAAGTTGGATGAACATATAGTGAGTGTGGTAGTTAGAGGTGGTTGTCAACTTGGCCAGGTGAAGGTGCCTAGTTTTGTTGCTGTGGACATGAGCCAATGGCATGTGACCCTCATCTGTTACTGATTACATCTAGGAGGCGTGCCTGCTGCAATGAATTGATGTTGACTTAATTGGCTGGTGCTTGATTGAGAGACTCAGCGCAGCACAGCCCAAGCAGCTCAGCATATCTCATCTCAGCACTCACAGCTCAGCCCAGGCCTTTAGAGATGCAGAAAGGAATCACCCGGGGAAAGTTGTTGGAACCCAGAGGCCTGGAGAGAAGGCCAGCAGAGATCATTCTGTGCCTTCCCGCGTAAGAAAGAACCTCAGTGGAAAGTTAGCTGCCTTTCCTCTGAAGAACTAACAAAATAAATCCCCTTTTATTAAAAGCCAGTCCATCTCTGGTGTGTTGCATTCCAGCAGCTAGCAAACTAGAACAGTGAGGTATAATTAATCTTCTACTTGTAGATTATTCCATCTAATATCCTGTAGGTAAATATTTACTTTGTTATAGCTAAATCCCTGTTGGTATCCCAAAGGGATGAGAGGCCAAAAGTAAACCATAGTATATGGAAAAAAAACCCAATACCTATGGCTAAGGGCTATTCATTTTCAACAAAAATCACAATTCATGAAAGCTATCATTTGGAAGCAGTTGCTTTGGGTTCATTGGTTTCAACACAATCTGCGTCTGTGACAAACTGGTTTTCTTGAGGTCTGGCTGACTTGTCTTCTCCTTCCTCAGCTTGTCCTGCTGAGGCTGTACCTACCCTGTGGTTATCATTTTGTGGCTGTAAAGCTGGCAGGGAGAGTGTGAACCCTGCCTGGCTGGTCTGCTTCACACTATGTATAACATTAATGTGGGGTTAGGAGTCAATAAGAGTGGGTCAAAAAATTGGATTTCTTGGATTCCCTAAAGGAACAACAGATCATTCTCTCAGTGGACCCAGACTTACCTTCCTCAGGCCGATGACATCAGGCCTCTGTGGACTTCGGGAATTCTAGGGAATGAGGGCCCGATCTCGTGCCCACACCCAATGTTCTGGGTCATAGGCCTGGATCTGGAAAGACAAACAGCTCCCAGGAAGAATGCTGATTGTCAAGAGAGCCCCCTCTCTCCCACAGTCCAGCCTGCAAGTCTTTCTAGTCCCCAAATCCCAACTCCAGTCCCTCAAATCCCCTGTCTTCCCAAACCCACCCTCCCCTTCCCCCAAAGCCCCACAGCCCTACCTCCTCACACTCTTCCCGGGTAACTCTTGTCTTCCAGCCCATGGAACGGACGAATTGAAATCGTAGTTTATGAAACAAGGGGCGCTGGGCGCGGTTCTTCCCATAGAGAAATGAAAAGATGGCTTGTTTAGGAGCCTGGTTGTCCTCCTCCATGTCATTGGCCAGGTAGCTAGGGGAAAAAGTCAGGTTTGTAAGGAACAGAATCAGAAAGGACCTTTGCCTAAGGTCAGCTTTCCAGAAAGGATGACAGGCTGACCGTCCTCAGGGCAGGACCTTCCATCAAGCCTGGCCAGCATCACAGAGCACCAGCCCTCCATCAGGAAGCTAGTGCAGGGATTGTAACTGTTATTTCTAAATTCTGGCCTACTGAGCTATTTGTATATAAACTGGTCGTTCCCAGAAACTTTGAGTATTTATGAGAGACTTAGAGTTAGAGCTCTGAAGCTATGAAAGTCAGCAGTACCCACACAGGAACTGTTTAAAAAGTTGAAAAAGGGATCAGACTTCAAGTAGAGATATGAAGGAAGCTGATCTGGATAGGACTAAAATAGAGCAAAATACAGGGTAAAGGATGATATCATCCATATTTTAAAACTTCAACTTCTGTGCGAGACCAAGGGGAGACATGTTATTTGGTGCAAAATTTATATTTTGGGTACTGCATTTCCTAATTTACACCATGTATGGATTCTTTGCATGCAAAGATGTGTCAATAAAAATATTTTTTAAATGGGTGGGCCATGGGGGCTCAGCAGGCAGAGTTCTCGCCTGCCATGTCAGAGACCCAGGTTCGATTCCCGGTGCCTGCCCATGTAAAAAAAAAAGAAAAAATTTAAGAAAAAGAAAAAGAAGCTGGTGCTGGACAGAGGGCCCCCTCTCACACCTTGACAATGGAGACAAAACTGCCGTCCTTAAACAATGCAATTTACATCTCATTTTCCCCCATCCTCATACTCTCCTCCCTTCCCTTCAACTTGTTATACATGCATTCACCTGTCCCCCCAGCCCCACTATATTTTAAGTGCCTTCAGGGCAGGAACTGACTGGTGGGATTTCTGTATCCATCCCTCTCCTACCAAATGACTAATTTGGGACTTTGTTCCTATTGGTACATTAATTCAACAAGCATTTCTTGAATCTCTCTTCCCATCATTTCATATTCCCTGGCATATAGGAGGCACTTCATAAGTTTTGTTGAGTGAATAATGAATGAATGAATAAGAGGGTCATCTTATAGCCAAAGACTATATTGATTACCTCACAGACTCAGTGTAACTGGTAGCTTGCAAGGGAAAGTGTTGTGCTGAGTATTTTAAGAATGTATTGCCACTTTTATAGATGAATCATATAGTATTTGAATTTTATGTCAATAAATCTGTTTAAAAGACTAAAAACAAGAATGTATTGATATTATGACAAGGCTCTGCCTTAAACAGGTATCTAGTCTAATGTGGATAAGGGGAAGGGAAGAAATTGAAAAATAACTATAACTCCAAATAGCATATTATCATAGCTTTTTAAAATTAAAGTGCTGGTGGGAGGCATAAGCTGGGAATGTCAGGGAAGGAATCATGAAAATTTGGGGGTTGAACTGCCTTTAAGGATAATGATATTCCTCAGATGCGTATGTGTGGAAGACAGCGAGGCAAAAAATTAAATATATAAAGAGGAGGAAGGAAGCTGCAGGGCATTTGAGAGAACAGTGAAATAATCAAATGATAAGCAAGATCGATGGTGATTATAGGTAGGGCTGAATTCAAACCGAGAAGCTTGGACGTGACTGAGAAAGTAAGTGGCCAGTGAAATTTGTAAGGGGTGTTTGGGGGTTAGACCTGGGTTTCAGAAGAATATTCAGGCAACATGTATAAAGTCCAGTGGGGAGCAACTAGTTAAAAAACAACAGACAATGGGTCTTTGTCATGTAATAGGAGCCCGAGTTGTGACATCTGTGGTGGGAATCCAGAAGAAGAGACAGTTATATTTGGGACCAGTATGGGAAGGAGAGAGGGGGGAATCAGACTTGACTACAGGGGTTTCAAGCCTGTTCAAGCACGGTGCTGGCAGTTGTTTCCTCTGCCACTCTTACGAGGGTTTTGTTCAGTTTTTAAACTGACTTTAGGACTCTTGTTTGTTTTTACAAAGGGCAGTATATTTTTTGAAAACCTACTATATTATAATCCTCATACCCAAATAACTCCTATCATTTTAGTATACAGAGTAAACTATGAATTGGTTTAATAACTAGATGAAAGGTTAGAGTCCCACTTCTCCCCTCCCTTGTTCCCAGGAGATTATGGAATATTCGTTGATGGGATGAGGCAAAATACTCACAGAGCAAGAAAGAAGTGAATCCGTTGGTACTGCCAGGAGAAGAGGCCAGCCCGGCTAAAATAGGCAATGACCATGCTTAGGAGATACTGGTGGAGAGAGGGGGAAAGCAACAAATGAGACGTCACATCCTGGCAGAGGAAGAACATTGAAATGGAAGAATGGGAGGCTGGGGGGAAGCAGTTGCAGCTGCTGCGGCTCACAGAGAAGGAGGGGATCAGAAGGCTGGTTGCAAATCAGAGAAGTCAGGGCAAGGGAAGTTCATCATGGTCCCAGCAGGGCAAGCTGTGGCAGTTTGAAGAAGGGTGTTTAGGATGGCCAGTATCAGGGTAATCTTTGATAAGCTGGAGCAAAGGGGAGTCCCAAAGAGCTGAGAGAAGAGAGGTCTGGGACTGAGGGTGGCAACAGCCAAAACAACAATATCCCTGTGGCCTAGGGCTCAGATCCTAAAGGTCCCTGGTCTGTACATTCACATGCCAGAAACCAGTAGGACCCTGAAGGGAGGTGCTGACAGGTCATAAAGCCACCAAGACTGGATGTCAGGGATACATGGAGGGAGAGAAAGTAGAGCTTAGAAAGCCCTCCTCTTACTCCAGGATGTGTTGGGCCAGGACAAGAGTTTAGTGGAGAACAGTGTTACCTTGTCAGATACCCTCAGGTTCTTGTCCCAGGCCAGGAATCTTTTAACAACAGGATCCTCTGTGAAAAGAAGGCATATGTTGAGAACCAGAACCGGCTGCTGTGCGAGCAATCCAGAGGAAAGGGGAATGGTGCCTCTCTTGGAGACATTTTAGATTATGGCCAAGGGTTAGGATGATGGGAGGAGGAGAAGGGGGAAGAACGTACACTGGGCAAGGGATGGTGAGTCCCCATTCTGAGGCTCCCATGAGGAGTGACTGTATGAGGGGTTGGGTATCAACAGGATTTCTGCATGATTAAGGGAATTATTTTCCACGCTGGAAAAGTGTAGTCATTGGAAAGCACTGTTAACAAAAGGAGAGGATTTTGAGGATGCTCCCTGGGACCTCTTCTTACCAAGCAGCCTGTTGAACACCTCATGATGTTCAGGTAGGACAGATGACACCCTCTGCTTCTTCAACTTCATTTTCAGACCACAGAAGGTCTCCACCACCCAGGTGTCCTTAGGCTCGGGGGCTAGGTCTTCCTCGAATACATCTGACCACACCCTCTTCTGGCCAGGGGACTGAAGTTGGGGCCGGGACTCTACCCAGGGGGCTGAGTAAAGAAACCAAGCTACAGTACAATGATCTTTTCTTTGACTTGCCATTGATCACCCAAGCCCCTATACCACCATCACCCCCCCCCAAAAAAAAAATCCACCCCTCGAGTCTCTCCATCCTAATGACTATAGACTCCCTCAAGCCATCTTTACATCTTTCTCCTTAGTTGATACCCATCTGCTCCTATTCACTTTCCTCTTATTCCATCCCATCTTTCCGTCCTCAAAGCTCTTCCTCATTAGAAGTAATTTTTCCCATGGTGTGTGTGTGGAGGGGGCTTCTCTTTTTCTCCCTTTCTTCTTCTTGGATCTCATCTCCTAACCCTCCTTCCTTTTCTCTCAGATTTTACTTCCATGTGGATAGTCTTGTCTCCAGCAATTGTGTTTTCTGTTCCAAATCTATGTCTTTCTGAATCCCTCCTTTGTTTCATGCCCACCCTACTCAGGCACTCTTTCCTAACTTTCATATCCCTTCCTTGTTAGTAGGCAACAGTCTCAATCTCTTCATATTCCAGCCCCTCACCTGATGGTCCGGGGATTTCTTCATCCACTGCTTCCTCCAGGGAGTATATAGAGGAGCTGGGCTGGAGGCTCAGGTCCTCAGACTGGGAAGATGGCTCACAGCTAGCCATGATTTCTCCTAACCCACCCTATCCCGTTCCACAGAACCTAAATCCTGAACTGCCCAAATGGCTATTCTGTATTCTGAATAAACCCAAGACTGTTATCTCTTCTGCAGACTAGGAGAAGTCAGGACTGAGAAAAGCTTGGAGGAGATGCTGTTGTCCACATCCACTACCAAATAACCACAGAGTTTGATCCTTCCAATCAGGAGGATTGGAAGCCTCTGATGTCATCAGTCAATCCAACCTGGCAACCAGTTTGAAAGAAAGCACATAACTGCCAGAACGATGCATCCGGTGCTCCTGGAGATCGGGGGTTGTCGATTTCATGCCACTGATCCAACCAGTAGCCATCCTCCAAAGCTGTCCTCAATGTCTCATCATCATTTTCACCCTATTCCTAGCACATGCCATGGTCTCTTCATTCCAGATTTGAAACATGTTGGGCTCTCATCCCCTCCCTTCCATTTCCATATCACGGCCCAGAGAGAGGGAGAAGTATGACTAGGAGAATTATGTCTCCTCTACGCGATCTATGAAAATATAACCAAATCAGATCCCAGCCTGAAGGGGTGAGAGGCGGGTGGAGGAGTTCAACTAATCCAGAATGAGAAATCTGCACTTCAAAAGAATTGGAGAACTTTATTAACTCATGTAATTATGTTTTTCAGAGAACCTATATAGAGATAGATTCTGAAGACACTTGACCAAAAAGAATAAATTGAATTTTAAGTCAGAATGCATTTATGAGTATGGAGGCACTGATCAGATATTTTGAATCCAAAGTGCTACATCCTTCAGGAGAGAGGGAGGCTGATCATTTGTTTGGTTAATTGACTAAAACTTGTAACCAAAGGAGGGAGGGACTGAATTGAGTTGAGTGGCCAGATGTGCCTTGACATTTGGAAAAAGACTTGCTGTACTGAAACCTATGTGCTCCATAGTCAGGTTATTTGATTCTTTCTAAGACCTTGATTTTCACATCTTTAAAACAGGAATGACAGTAATATCTGCCTCTCAAATTTCTGTGAGGCTTGAAAAGATTACATGTAAAGTGTAAGCCCACCTAGACAATAGTATGGTTCATTTGATTTTTTTCCCTGTTATTTTGGTAGTCATTATTACTCTTTGCCAAAAATTTCACTACTTTCCCTTTCAGCTTTGTGGAAGGGTTTCACTTCTATCCTTTGTGGTTGGATGGAACTAAGTGACTAGTGTCTGCCAATGAATGATGAATGGAAATCATGAGTTTACCTTTTAGGGTACAATTATTTTTGGTATAAGAAGTGAACAAACCCTCTTTTCCCCCTGGCAGAGCAATCAACCACCAGCATTCAGGATGGTGACTGCTCAGCCAACCTATGCCCCTCAGTGATCGCAATGATCAGACAGAAAGTGTAAGAACTAAAACCTTGTTGTTTTAAGCCATTGAGATTTCTGCTATATATTTCCATAGCAAAACCTAGTCTTTGGAGAAGCTAAGAGAAAGAGAAACACACAAGCTCAGAAAGAAAGCCACACATGGAGCAGCCAGAAGCTGAAAGCAATAAAGCCCAGAGGAGAAGGGAAAGACCAGCGTACACTGGCCATGTGTGACAGAGGGGTTTCTTCAGGAAGAAGACTGATCATGAGCCCACTCCCTCACAATCTTCCTGCATACTAAGCTCCATTGCAAGAGTCTGCTTTTCAGAAATCCAACCTACAACAGAAACAAGTACAGACCTATTATTGGATGGGACCTTTTGATTAGGTTGTTTCTATAGAGATGTGACTTAGCCCATTAAAGGTGAGTCTTAAACCCCCTACTGGAGTCCTTTAAGAGAGCTCAAAGAACGAGAAGGGAGCGTTTAGGTAGAAACACCTCAGGAGAGGGAAGGAAGGACCCACAGGAGCTGAGAGAGAAATGCCCAGAGACATTTGTCAACAAATATTAAAACCAGAAGCTAGGAGAGAAGGACCTGCAGAGGGTGCCATGTGCTTTCCCATGTGACAGAAGAACCCCTGATACCAGGCCCTTTGTTCAGAGAAAGTACCTTTTTGTTCCTGCTGTAATCGGGACATTTTCCAATGGAAACGAGGGCAGTCAGAAGATCAGAGTAAAACTCACTGTGAGAGCACTTGTGCCAAACTGACAACAAGCAGGACTGATTTTTTTTTTTTGCCTTTTTTTTTTAAGCAGAAGTCATTTGCCCCCATACTCCTTACGATGGGTGATCTGAACTTTCTCCCTCCAAAAAAATAATTTAATGTACGTATACTTTCCCAAAAGTATATATAAAATGCCTAAAAGAAAAGTGGTTATAACAAAGTAAAGAAACAGGTAGAACTAAAGTACCACAAAAAATAGGAAAAGCCACTCCTATGCAACAAATATCAACACTCAGTCTACATAGCATATTGGCAGGGAGAAAAGCTGTGTCAGTAAAATGTACAAATTTATTTTAAAGATAAAATTTAATAAGTACAGAAATAGAAACTTAACATGGATCCTTATTAAAAACAATACACACACACTCATACACATAAAAGTACATATATGCAAACACACTCAAGCAACACATATCCTCAGTATCTTTACATCTTCAATATATAATAGCTATTGCCTGCACATGCACTTCAACATGTTCAAAGTATGTGTCAGCTACTTGGAAGAAAATCTGAAGAAAATATTGATGCTCTTTTAAGAAATTCTGCATCATTCATACTTTTGACGTCACAGAGAACAAAGGTTTTGGAAAAAAAATAAAGCCTTGATTTTTCTGAGCTCAAATGTGGTTGAGGGGACTGAAATTATAATGATTTCCTATAATACAATTGTATAAAACATTATTTTAGCTTTACTTTCCTTTTTAGGTGTAACAAAAGTGAGTTATGCTAGAAATCTATGACTAAATAATCATAAAAGGACTTCAACTTCAGAATCACAAAAGAAGTATTTTGGAGAAGGCTTCAGAATGACATAGCTACGAGAAGCAGAGAGTCCACCAGCCAGAGACCTTTGGAGGTGAAGAAGGAGAAAGGCCCTGGGGGAGCTTCATGAAACAAGAGGCCTGGAGAGAAAGCTAGCAGATGATGCCGTGCTTGCCATGTGCCTTCTCAGTTGAAAGGAAAAACCACTGAGTGTCATTGGCCTTCTGGAACCAAGGTATCTTTCCCTGGATGCCTTAGCTTGGACATTTTTATAGACTTGCTTTAATTGGGTCATTTTCTTGGCCTTAGAACTGTAAACTAGCAACTTATTAAATTCCCCCTTTTAAAAAGCCATTTTGTTTCTGGTATATTGCATTCCGGCAACTAGCAAACTAGAACAGGTTTGCAGACAAATACTTGCACTCAAATGTTTATAGCAGCATTATCCACGATAGCCAAAAGGTGGAAACAACCCAAATGCCCATCAATGGGTATATGAGTAAACAAAATGTGGCTCATCCCTAAAATGGGTTATTATTCCACCATAAAAAAAGAATGAAGTTGGTATGGTAGCCCATGACAAACTCTGGGATCTGTCCTATAACTACTTGTTGAAGAGTACTTTGAAAACTATTGCTTTGTTCTTTCTTTGCTTTGTATATATATTATACAATAAAAAAAGTAAAAAAAAAAAAATGAATGAAGTACTGCTTAGTAGCATGTACATGGATAAGCCTTGAAAACATCATGCTGAGTGAAAAAAGCCAGACATAAAAATTCATGTATTTCACCACAAAGCAATAATTGGCAGCTGGGGCTGAAGCCTAGGTCTTCTAATGGGGCCTCCAAACCCATCCCTTCTAGGACATCCTTCCAGTGTGGCCTCTCTCCACTATCTTCCAGGGCTAGAGGTCTAGGGCAAGCATACATCTGGAAACCTTGATTCCAGGACCCTGTTCTTCCCTTCCTCACCTCTATCCATCACCCCATCTTGGTTCCCAGCTCACTGATCCCATCCAGGTCCCTGTTCCAGCTTCTGGAGAAGTACCTGTGCCCCATGGCACCCAACATGCCTGTGTCAATGGGATGAGCTGGAGGAACTTAGTGAAAAGTTCTGAGCCCTCCTTGTGTCCCAAGGTTCCTGTCAGGGAGGAAAGGAAATGCTTTCTTGTCTCATATTGGCATGGAGTGGGGTCAGATGCTTGACTCACCCATCCAGGTGGCAGAGAAAAGGTGCTTCCAGAGAAGTTGGCCATAGTCATCACCTATCCATGACCTGGAATCAGGAGTCGCTAAGGACAGACAAGAAAACTGAGTCACAGAAAGGTTTGCTAACTTGCAAGCTCCAGGATTTGTGTCCTCCCAACTTTCACGGGAAATGTACCGTTGGAGGATGTGGAGTTTGACTGCTGCCCTGTGTTTTATAGAAATGCCTTCTCAGGTGTTTTTGTTCACACTGTTTTGTTTTTAAAAATTTAGTTTGCATCTTGTTGGATTTGTATGTAATTACTACAAAAATGGATTTCTATATACATATTCCTGTGGGTGCTTTTTTTTTTGGCATGGGCAGGCACTGGGAAACGAACTCTGCCTGCTGAGCCACAGTGGTCCGCCCCTTGTGAGTGCATTTTTATGTATCTTAACAGAAAATACATTATCCTCGGTATGCATTATTATTTTTATTGTCACAATTTATTTACTCTGATCATATTCTTGGACATTGTTATTTGCATTACATGAATTAAAATTTTTTTCGTTACCCAAAGGGAAAGAAACCTTTCTCCTCTCCTTTTTTTAAACAGCATTTCCTTGAGACAGCTTATAATTACGAATACTTCCTCTGTCCCTTTGATATGTAATTTTTTTAAACTTTTTTTTTTTACCTTTGATATGTATTTTAAATGTTTCTAAAAGCTAAATAAGCTTCTGGTCAAGAATGTTTTTCTTGAGGGCTTGCAAACCATCTCTTTGAAAGGTAAACCTTAAGGAAGATAGCATCCCTGCCTCCCAGTCACCATGGGAGTTTAACCTAGGAACCTCACTCCAAGCTGTAATTAATTACCTGCTTGTCATAGAGACAAGTTTAATTTTTCTTTTGGATATAGGCAATTAGCACAGGTGGGTACCCCGAGTCCCAGGTGAATTTAGGATGAATTATTAAAGACCGTATAGCACACCTTGCTGTCAAGTACTCTTACCTGAGCACATGTTACATTTATCTTGAGGCTTATTTCTCTCTATAATCTCAATAGCAGATCCCCTGGGATGTGAATCGCAGTCTGGTGTGATGCTATTCGATAATAAAACCGTTTTCTTTGTTTTCTACATTTGTAGTGAGGATTTTCTGGGATGGTGAGAGATTCATTCATTCATTCATTCCATCGACAGCATTTAAGAAGCGACTGCACGAGGACAGTCCTATTGCTTCACACACGCACACGGTAAGGGAAAAATCATCGCCCTCAGGATCCTACTTTTCAAAAATAACTTTTACCTAAACCATAATCATAATCCTCTTTGAGAGGTGAGTTCACATATATGTCTTTTTCTTTCGGCTTGTGTGCACTTCCTGACTTTCCTAGTTTTTTATGCACTAAAGGAGTCATCTGAAAGAGCTACAATTTCTATTTTCATTTCGTTCCTCTGAGAAATCAGCTGTCCCTGAGTATGTTGTTTTCTTGCATTGTTGGGCATTTCTCGCATCCCAGCATTCTGGTGACATTTGTGGTATTTTAGTTACGTGAGCGTGACGCACCCTCTCCTCGCCTCCGCTGATTTTGGGGGACTCTCGGTTCCCGCCCACCAGTTCTTGGGAGCAGGACGCCAGGACGCTACCGCGCAGCCCGCGACCTGAGGAGTCGTGTCCACGACCCCTAACAGGGCGTGGAGACTTATGGGAAATTGAGTTCGAGGTTCTGAGCAGCCAACCCTCACAGCGTAGCGCCTCTTAGCCGCTAGATAGGGTTGAGACTTTTTAGACGTTCCCTCAAAGGGGTGGCGCGTTGGCTCACGGGAAATAGAGTAGTGGCGGTGGTCCCGTAACAGGTGGAAGGTCCCTGGAGGCGGGCTTCCGGTGGCTTCCGGCGCACGCGCACTTTGCCCTGCGTGCGTGTTCGCGCCTGCGCACAGCCGCCGCGCCGCGCTCTTCCTGTCTTTGCAGGTCGTCTCTCGCCCCAGTTCCCAGGCTTTGGCCTCCGGTGGGCGAGAATCCCGGAGCCTGCGGCTTTGGACGCCGTCCTGCTGGGGCGGCAGCCAGGCCGGCGCGGGCCTGTGCGCGTAGGGGTTCTCGCGGGCGGAACGGAAGCCCGAGTGGAAACCCAGAGCGCGAGCCTCCGTGCCCGCGGTGCTGTGGCCGGAGAGGCCGGGCCGAGAAGGCGCGCGGCGGGCGGCCCTCCCTTGGCGCCGGCCGAGCCCGTCGGCATCCTCGGCGGCCCTGGTTCGTGTTTACCGACAGCCCGGCGGAGGCTCTGGGGGAAGGTGAGTGCCACGAGAGGAACGTCCCGGCTAAAGTGACTTTGTCCTGTAGGCCCAGACACAGCTTCTCGGGGATAGGACGGTTTTTGTGAAGTGAAAGGGTGGAGCCCTGAGGTGCAGGCCTCACACTGAGAGGACAGCCCCGACCCCGACCTCTTTCCCGAGACCCCCAGGGGTAGGTCATGGATTTGCGGGCTCGAGGCAGTTCGCTGTCGGTCTGCCTCGAACGAGCAGGGCTTGTCACCCGAACCGAGGACATTGCAGAATGCGTGGCAGCGGAGCGTTTGGACCGCTTCCAGAAGTAACTCTGAGTTTGAGGGCCTGGGGCAGGCTGCTCGGGAAAGGGTCCTCCGTTGGAAGATTTGTGAGGACAGGTCTTACTGGGAGAAGAGGGGGTTCCCACCCACGGCTGAGAGCATTCTGTCTCCGCACCCCCAGCGCCCCTTCCTCCTCCACTCATCTTTTCCAGATTCCAAAAGCGTCTCTCTAAACGTCTCTCAGCACCTCTTCTGTTTTCTAAGTGTTTTCTGATTGGGGCTCTGTTCTGACGTTGTCGAAACAGTGTAGTTTAGGAAAAGACTGCCAGGGTTGTCTCTTGAGGCCTCTTTTGTCTTGACTTGCCCAAGGTTACAGGGTTTGTAGGTGAGACCCAGGTCAATGGTCTGTCCCCCTTATTATGGTTGAGTTAAAGTAAGTTTCTTAATAAAAGATCCTCTTGAGCAAGGGTACCCACGTTTGTATAAATAATGTAAAGATTGAACTAGGCCTGAGCTTACTCTCATCCGGTTCTTCACAGCATCTGTTGGTTTTCTGATCTTAAGTAGTTAACGGTTAGCAAAAAAAAAAAAAATATGATTAATACAGAGTTTCTTCTTCTCTCTAATCTGGTATTTAATGATGGCAGATTATTTCAATAGGATTCAATGTTCATGTTGACCAATGAGAAACATCCTTTTAGTCTCTATATAATCACGTGGGAAGTACAAATATACAGGTGGATGTGTCCTCCTGACCATTTTCCACTGCTTTCTGAGGGTTTAAAGGAATATTTCTCTTTATCTTTCGTGGAACTTTTTGGATAATTTCTTATGCAGGAGATTCCTGCCTGGACAGGTCAGATCACTCATTACTTCATTATTGTGTTTTCCTTCCCCAGGTCCACTTTTGTTTCACAGTCCTCAGCATTTTTACAAGAGCAACAGAAAATGAATAAATCCCTGGTGAGTGTTTCTGTTCATGCATTTATTCTTACTTTGCTTTACAGTCTATTTTAGGGACTGTTTAAGGGTTCCCATTTTATGTGGGAAAATGGAAACAGAGAACATGGTGAGACAAAACAGTGTGGCAGATTAGCACCAAACTTTTTTTTTTCCGTGTTCATCTGTGAAGATAGTAAGATTCTTCAGAGCTGTGAAAGCAGAGCTGCAGATATGTCTCATGTTCTTGATATTCATTGCAAAAAGTGGCAGATACGTTGCTCACTTGACTTACGTTGACCACAAGGAGAAACGGTTTTTGTTTTCTTGTGGGTTTGGAAGATTTCCAGAAATTTGGAAAATTTTTCTTTGACTATCTTGGTATAATTGTGAATGGCTTCCCTAAATAACAACTCTAAAACCGTGGCCACTCATGGGAGCAGAGTGTACTGTCCAAGAAGGACTTGGTGTGTATGATTTTCCTGACTAAAGGAAGCGTTGTAGATATATTGTTTTTACTGCTTGATTCAGAAATAAAATATGCTTCATCTGGAGGAATGGCTTTCTCACCCTTCAAATAAGTCGCCATAAATATTTCACTCAGCTGGTCTCTTTGGGTGATACAACAGACAGGGAAGTGTTCTCTCTAGCAACAGTTTCCTTGTTTCCATTCACATTTTACCCTGTTGCATGCAGTGTTGATTCTGTCTCTGCCATTCCTCTGATCCTGTTCTCTCAAAGGCCACCAGTGATCTGTACAAACCCAGTAAATGCTCTCTATTGCCTTAGGCCATTCTGCTGCCTTTTCCTCCTGCACCATCTCCTTTTAGTTTCTGTGACAAAACTCCTTGCTGTCTTCCTGAGTTTGATTGTCTCCGTTGCCTTTTTCCTTTGCTGTTCTTTGATCCTTGGCCCATTGTTCTCCTTATCCTTCTATCTGTCTGCTCTCACCTCTGGGTTTTTAATCACCAGCTCTGTGTTGGTTCTCTCATGTCGATCAGAGACTTCTGTCCTGCCACCTGCTCAGCTTCTCCATGGAGTTATTTTCAAAGGACACCTCAAGTTAATGGATCCAAAGTGGAAATAATAATTTGCACTCTCACCTATGCCCTTTCTTCTTGTTCCTGTCAGTTCATTGTTATATCATCTGGCCTGTCACCCTCCCAGAAAGATGGGAGTCATTCTAAATTCCTTCTTTTGCATCATCTGTTACCACATTTGATTAACTAATTGTATTAATGTTATGTTCTAAATGGTTTTAATTTCCTCTTCATCCCATCCTTGCTGCCTTGAAAATAGCTTATTTTTATTATCCCTGTACTGTTGCAGAAACTTCTTTTCTATATTGCTAATTCCTTTCTCCACTAGGCTAAGTGTATTTTCCATACCAAGTATTTTTTCTACTATGTTAATCAATCATAGTGTGTTGCCTGTAGCTATTGTAGATAGCACTTTCGAGGCTCCCTGAATGACTAGAAAAATGAGGATGCCAATAAAATGAGATGGGCAAGATCGTGGGTATAGCAAATTTGAAACTAGGCAAAAATTAGGTTTTAGACAGTTTTAAATTTTAACAGTTCGAAGTTCTTGCTTGCAGAGCTATGAGGAAGGCAAATGTGTATGTCTGGGGTTCAGGAGATGAGTCTGGGGTGAGAGTTAAGAGATTGTCCATGTATTGAAAGTCACATTGATGAGGTCAGTGAGGGAGTGAGCCCAGCAAGTCTCCTATGAGAAGAGTCTGGTAGAGAAAATAAAACCGAGGGACTGCCAGAGAGATTCAGGACAGCAAAGTTTCAGAAGCTGAGGGAATGAAAAGGTTCACAGAGAAGGCAGCCATACACTGCAGAGGAGCAAGTAAAATGAGGACTGAGAATAAACCATTGAGGCTGGACCTCAGTTCTTGATTTGCTTGGGCGGATTTGTAAAAGGTTTAGGAAAGAGTGGTAGAAGAGTCAGATTTGTTCTACTTGCACTTTTTTTTGAGAAGTTTCACCTAAAAGGGGAAAAGAGAAATTGGACAGTAGCTGAAGTGGGAATCGAGGTCGAGAGAGGATCTTTTCTTTTATTGTTTTGTTTTAATGGAAGGAATAACCATGGGAATGATCGAGTAGAGAATGAAAAGTAGATGGTGCAAGTGAGGGAGAATTGCTGGGGTGGGTCCTTGAGTAGAGGAGAGGGAACAGTAGAGCACAGGCTTGGAAATGTACTGGTAGGTTTTTGGACATGGGGCAGGGCACGTGGTATTCTCTTACGATCTCTTCTCAGGGAAACAGTGCATCATCTGGTATTTTGTTTCTTATATCTTAGTCATCAGCATCATATATCTTCAGGTTTTGCCCATGAGTTTAAGAGGCACTTCTTTTTCTCGAGTAGCTTATATCTTCCTTGGAAGAGGTAATTCATGCAAGTAATTATGGGAGATAATGAAAATGCTTGTCAATACATAGGAAACTTTGAAGTGATGAAGCAAAAGTGTGATTTTAAATTTATTGTGAAAGTATATTGTGCCTTGGTGAGTCAGTAAAGAGAACAGTGTAGTTTGGTGGGGACTGAAGATACTTGCATGAGATAATTTGTGAAAACAATGAGATGATTAGGATTTGAGTAGTTGCAAAGGTTGATAAAGGCACTTAAAAGAATAAGGCTCCTGAAGTACCCAATAAGAATTTTGCTTCCATAGAATTTGGGTTATTTGTTGCAGAGCATTGAGAGGTGCAAATGGTGACAAGTATGAAAATAAAGAGCAACTGAAGAGCTTTGAATGCCATACTGAATCAGGTTTCATGCTCTAGAGATTTTGTTAAAATAGACTGTTTTTTAGAGCAGTTTTAGATTTACAGAAAAATTGTGCAGAAAGTCAAGTTTGCATATAACCCTCCCCTGGCCTCCATTTCTCCTATTATTAACATCCTGCATTAGTGTTAACGGTTGAAGGATGTTAAAATTGATGAGCCAATATTGATAGGTTATTATCAACTAAAGTCCATAGTTTACATTAGGTGCACTCTTTGTGTTGTGCAGTTCTGAGGGTTTTGACAAATGCATATTATTATGTAGCCACCATTATGGTGTCATATAGAATAGTTTCACTGCCCTAAAAATGCATTGTGCTCCCTCTATTCCTCTTTTCCCTTTCCTTCTGAAACTCTGTCTGGTCTTTTTACTGTCTCTGTAGTTTTGCCTTTTCCAGAATGTCATCAAGTTGGAATCATACAGAATGTTGCCTTTCTTTCCTACTGGCTTCTTTCACTCAGCAGTCTGCATTTAAGGTTCCTTCCTCTCTGCCTTTTGTGTCTTGATAGCTCATTTGTTTTTTGTTTTTAGAAAAATACAACCCCCCTACAGAAACTTTCAACATATCTTTTCCTCCCCCAGGTATCCAGATTCACCAGTTGTAACATTTTCCACATTTGTCATATCATTCAGCTATCTACCTAGCCAATTATCAATCCATCTATTTTCTGAACATTTGAGAGTACTGTTGCATATATCTTGCTCCCTGAATATATACTTCCATGTACATTTCCTGAGAACAAACATATTCACGTTATTTATCCACCTTAAGTACAGTTATCAAGTTCAAGAACTTTAACACTGATATAAAGCTTAAGGTCCATATCCTAGTTTTTTCATAAATCCTAATGTTCTTTTTCCCCCCATTATTAGGTCTAGGTTCAATACTAAATACAATAGTGTTATTTAAATAATAAATACAACTAATACTAAATACAAATAGTATTTAGTTGTCATTGACTCTTTAGTTGCTCTCCTGTGTAGAATTTGCATTTAATTGGGAAGTGAGTCATCCGATAAAAAGGTGTCCTAAGTAGAGGCTGATAAGAGAAAAGAATGCCATAGGGGAAGAGGTACTGGGGAGGAAAGAGAGTCTGAGTTACTCAAGGGCTCTAGCTGAGATGCAGCCCAGAAAAGGTATCTCTGTCTTAAGGTTTTCGGGCACCATCCCAGGCCTCACAGCATGTTGGTAGACTTTTTTTTTTCTTGACCATGAGCAAGAGAGTATTTTTCACATATTTAGAAGCCATTTCTATTTTTGATGTGAAGTACTTGCCAATCTTGTTTTTTCCTTTTTTGCTTCTTATTGCACAAATTATTTATGTAACATACATATAACTAAAATTTCCCATTTTAGCTACTTTCAAGTATTTGATTCGGTGGCATTAATTACAATCACAAATTGTGCAACTATCACCAACACCCATTTTCCACAGTTTTCTAGCACTTCATACAAACTGCACCCATTAAGCAAAAATTCCTCCTTCCCCTCCTCTGCCAGTCTTTCTGTCATGCTATTGTTGGGAGTTTTTCTTAGTGATTTGTAAGTACTCGTAAATATTTAAAAATTTTCCAGTTTTGGTCATGTCAATAAACATTATCTTCCCGGTTGATTTGTCTTTTTACTTTTACTTCTACCATATAATTCTTTAATATTTTCAATTATATTTCATCAAATTAAAAAATATAAAATATTTAAAGAATATTTTATATTTAAAGAATATTTAAAGAATACTAGGGCCAACTATATTCCCACCTCCCAGAATTAGCAGTTGCTAAAAATTTTTAATTTTTATCAAGCGTATGATATGCATCAGAAGGTGTACCTAGATGTGCAGCTGGATGAATTTTTAGACTGAGTACATCCATATAAACAGCACTAAGAAACTTCTAGTTTATTTTTACCATTTATTTTCATATGTGTTCTTTAAAACATGTTTTCATTTACGTATTGAAGTGTACAAATCATAAGTGTACACAGCAAAAATTTTCGTAAAGTAAACACGTTCACTAAACCAGCACCCAGAGTAAGAAATAGAGCGTTCCCAGCATCCTAGCAGCTTTCCTTGCCCACCCCTTCCAATGACTGCTTTCTAGAGGAAGCCCTTCTCCTGACTTTGAACACCAAAGACTGCCTTTGCCTGTCGTCCTTGTGTCTGGCTTCTTTTACTCAACATTGAGTTTTTGATGTTGTATAGCAATATTTTGTTTATTTTCTTTGCAACTTAGTATTCCATTATATGAATGTAACATATCTGTTATGCTGTTGATGGACATTTGAGTGCTTTCCTTTCTTTCTGGGATTGGGCTGCTATGAACATTTTTGTCTAAGCCTTTGGGTGCCTACGCATGGATTCCTGTGGGTGTCCAGCTAAGGGAGGATTGCTGCTCCTGTGAGTATGCATATGTCAGCTGTTTTAGGGATTTTGCCAGAGTAGGGATTAAGTGTGGCAGTGGTTTCACATACTCACCAACAGTTGGTACTGTCTGCCTTTTTTCTTTAAGCCATTCTTCCAAGTGTATAGGTGGTAGTTTTACTTTGCATTTGCCTGATGCCTAATGAAGTTGTGTTTTGTGATTATTAACCATTTGCATGTCATCTTTTGTGAAGTGCCTGTACAAGTATTTTGCCCATTTTCCTATTGTCTGTCTTTTTAAATAATGGTGGGTAATTTTTTATACATTCTGGATACAAGTCCCTATATGGATTTTTTTCATATATGATCTTTAGAAAGTACCCAGGTAGATTTCACAGTAGATTTTGTTTTTAAAATGTTATGTGTGCTCTTTAGATTGAGGATAAATCATTGAAGTTACTTATGTTCTTTATTTTTTCTTTCCTTTTAGGGTGGTTGTTATTAAGTTGAAATACACTTCAGTTCATTTATTTTTTATGATATTCTATTTCAGGGCTTCCCCCCCCATTCTTATCGATTTGGTCCTATTCTTTGAATATGTAGAATCTTAATGATTTCAGAAGTCCTAATTGTATGGAATAGTGAGCTCAGAGAAATGCCACCCCCTTCCTACTGTCCCCCTGTGTATTCTTTTTCTTGGATTCTTTACCTAACAGTATATCCTAGAAATTACACCTCTCAGTACATTTACAGCTGCATAGTCATAACTTTGTCTTTACATTTACCCACAGTAACTATAAGGTAAAATGTTACATTTAACGTGTTTCTTTTTCTGTGTGGTTTTATCTTATTGGCTTTTTTGGTATCTGTGTGTGATATTTAGAAGGCTCTGTATTTTTGGTCTAGTGGTGACGTTTATAATTATCCTTTACCCAACTCCAGCCTCTTTTCCCTACCATCCCCCCCCCCTTTTTTTTAACATTTTTAACTAAAATGTAACATACATACAAAAAAGCAATAAATTTCAAAGTACATTTTAACAGGTAGTTATAGAACAAATTTCAAAGTATGGCATGGGTAACAAACAGTTCTGCAGTTTCAGGTATTTCCATCTAGCTGCTCTAAGACACTGGAGACTAAAAAGAAATATCAATATAACAATTAAGTAGTGAAATTCATTTGTTAAATCCTATCTTCTCTGTTACAACTCCTCCTTCTTCCTTTGATCCTCCTCCCAGTCTTTAGCAATATTTGGGCAATGACCATTCTAACTTCTTTATGTTGAAAAGGGGCATCAACATTATGGGGTAGGGGGTATGTTGATGCTCTTGGAGAGACTGGTAACTGGGTTTCAGGGCTTATCTGACTTAGGAACCATTTGGAGCTTTTAAATTCCTGAAAAATAAAATTAGTAATTGAAGCTTATAGAGTGTGAGTCCTGGGTATTCCTTAGGGTTTATAGGAATGTTGTTGGGGCATGTAAGCTGCCAGAATGCACTATAGCAGAAACAGAACAGCATTTATAAAGGGGAATTTATTAAGTTGCAAGTTTAAGTTCTAAGATCATGAAGATGTCCACATTGAAGCAAGCCTATAAAAATGTCCAATCTGAAGCATCCAGGGAAAGATCCCTTGGTTCAAGAAGGCCAATGATGTTCAAGGTTTCTCTCAGCTAGAATGGCAGTGGCAACATCTGCTAGCTTTCTGTCCTCATTTCATAAGGCTTCTTCAGTGGCTTCCCCAGAGCTCTGTCCATTCTGTTGGCTTTGTTGTTTCTGGTGGCTCTTGTGGCTCTAAAGCTTTTCCCAAAATGGTTCCCTCTTAAAGGGCTCAGTAAGTAACCCCACCTTGAATGGGTAGAGACACATTGCCATAGAAACCATATAAAAGTTACCACCCACAATTGGGTGGGTCCTATTTCCATGGCAACAATCAAAAAGCTCCCATCCAACAATATTGAATGAGGATTAAAGAACTTGGCTTTCTTGAGGTACACAAGAGATTCAAACCAGCACAGAGCAGTTAGCAATATCTAGCCGAAGCTTGTGTAACTTCCAGGATAATCTTTCACTCTATTTGAAATCTCTTAGCCACTGATACCTTATTTTGTTACATTTCTTCTCCCCTTTTTTGTCTGGTAGGCATTGCTGATCCCAGGGTGGCAGGTCCAGGCCCATCCCTGGGAGTCATGTCCCATGTTGCCAGGGAGATGTATACCCTTGGACGTCCTGTTCCACCTAGGGAGGAGAGTAATGCCCACCTCCTTTTATAGTGACCTTAATTCCTTGTTTTTACTTTTATTCTCTGGATGTGTCCATTTCAGATGGAATCCATTCACTTCCAATTATCATCTATCATCGTTGCCTCTTTTGTCTCCGTTATTTCCCCAAATTTCAGAACATTTAACATTTACATACTATTCTTCCACCCTTGTTTTTGTCTTAAGTCTACAATTAAATATTAATTACTTCCCATCATTCATTTTGCCTAAGTTTCCCCAGTTTTCTCACGGTTGGATGAAATTCATCCTCTAGTACAGGAGTCAGCAAGTTATTTTGTAAATAAAATTTTATTGGAACATAGCCATACCCATTTGTTTACATATTGTCTGCTTTCAACAGGTAAGTAGTTATAGCAGAGACCTTATGACCTGCAAAGCTTATTTACTATTTCCTGTCCTCTGCTCCAGTTCTCAGGAAGGGGTTTTGAAAGTACAGTATTGCCTGAGTCTTCCCATTTTTTTCTGTACCGTTAATTCTGAAAAAAAAAAAAAAAAAAAAAAAAGCTTGAATGGGTATAAAATCCTTGCATCTCACTTCCTTTCCTTAGTTTCTTGAAAATGCTGCTCCATTACTGCTTTGCTTCACATACTATTCTTGAGAGGTTTGTATGGCTGGGAGTCCTAGTTCAGGAGCACCCTTCTCAGTCAGGAGACTTAAGGGCAGCTTCTTTCATATAAACATTGGTGGTGGTGACATGGGAGGAATTAGTTTGTTTTGTGGTTCTCTTTCATTTTTGTAAAATTTTTATTTTTCCCTCCCACTAGAATATTGTGCAAGTTGTTTTCCTTGGACGGACCACAGACCATTTACTAACATAATGACTCTCTTGAGTTTTTTGTGTATCTGAGAATGTCTTGCTTTTTTCTGATGTGGAGGAACTTTCAGCTCTATCTGCTTGTTGTTTAACTTCCAGCAATACATGAGATGTCTGACCCAAAGATGCAACCCTAATGGGTACAGCCCACCAGTTAAAATCCTCTTGGTTTTTTTCATGTTAATATCCCCTGAGGGATACTCTTTTTCTCTTGATATTTACTAATGGAATTCTAGTTCTTAACCTTGAAACTACAGTCCCCGCTAAGCACTCAAAAGGACTCCTCAGGAAGAGCAGGCACTACTTGGCATCATAAAACTAGCTCTGATAAATTGATCCATTGAGATGCTTACCAAAGAATTCTCAGTCTCATCTCTAGTATTTTGGGTGAAAAATCTGTAATCCAGTTCTATTATTACAAAAGAGCCCTGGAATATTATCTGTACTTAGTTCCCATGTTTTGTGAAACTAGCCTAAAATCTCTGCAATTCTGATTGTCTAATTTTGTCATTCAGGTTTTCTGGAAAACATTTTCTCGAAGTTGAAAAGCAGCTTAAAAGTTTTTTGCTTATTTTAAGTCAGAGGAAAATCTATGTAATTTTCTCCTTCCTTTATGCATCCATGAATTGGGCAAGCTTCTTAAGCCCATCACCAAATGAAAAATCACCTTGGAACATTCATGTGACCATAGTGCTCTTTTCAAGCAGCAACAATGCATGTATTTTTGGTGTATTCCAAATATAACAAACTAATTTTTTCTTACTGTAGTTTTTTCTTTTCCTAAGCAAAATTATAAGCAATTTAACCCTCCCCCCCAAAAAAAAAAACCAAAAGTTAAAGTTACACTTAGTTTGCTAAGGCTTCTGGAATATAATAAACCAGAAATGGAATGCTTTTATAAAGGGGATTTATTAGTTACAAATACACTGATTTGGGAAGGCACAAAGTAATGTCTCTTGGGCTTCTCTCCTGGCTTCTGGGTTCAAATGGCTTTCCCCAGGGCTGTTCCTTTGAGCATCTTCCAGACATCTGGGTCTGTGCTGCGCTGAGCTGAGTTGGGCTGTTGAGCTGTATCACACTCTTCTGACTTCTCCTTTAAGCCTCACTCATTGCAGAAGGCATTCCCCTTAGCCTCCCACACATGTAATCAGCCATAGATGACCATCAACCTGGCCAGATTGACACCTGAACCTAACTACTACAAGTTATGTGCACATCCTTCTTAGACTACTATTTTATGTTCTGTTGTCTCACTCTCTTGCACTGGTAATGACTTTTAATATATAAGATCTTAAGTGAACCATTTCACTTTTTTGATCTCAAATAAGTCTTCCTTCCCTTCAGTTAACATTCTTATTAAGTAATTCTTCACTTATCATTCACAAATATGAGCACTCCCTAGACACTAGGTTTCCTAACAGAATTAAATATTCCTTCTCAGGAAGATTCCTTAGAATAGTGGGAAAGCACAAATAAAATAATCTTAATTTTATATAAAGCTCTGTAAAATAGAAGGTGAATGCAATAATAGTATTTAGAAAAAGTATGCTTTTGGTAAAGACTATGCACTTGATTTAAAATAGAGCTTTTTTAAACTAAAAAAGTTTTTACTAAACTTTACATTTATCCTAAAGTTATATGTAGTCTTATTATCTTCTGTTTTTCTTTATAATACACTCATTATTTGTTTCCTTTTCTTTCCTGAATTGACTTTCTTCTCCACATTTCTCCTCCAGAGTGACTTTCAAGTCACTTTGTTGTGTTTTTACCCACTTTACACTCACTATTGATAAACTAAACAGGGATACACTGGAGTAAATGAAACTAGGCTTGCTTTTCTAAGATATAAACAAGTTAATTATTATCATTCAGTAAGGCAGAGCGACGCAGTATAAGAATTTTTGGACTCCTAGGACGCTATCAGGGCAGTTCCAGTCATGGCTTGGTGGTCTATGGGCAGGGCTTCTAGAAGACTTACTATTCCTCTCTGAGACTGACTTTGGGCATTGTGGGCTGGAAAAGTTATGCACATAGATTAGTCTGGATTGGGCAGGAACCACTTCTGTCACTCTGGATGTTTCTCATCAGCAGTTGGGTCCTCTCCAACATGATCATCTCCAGCTCCCCAGGCCAGAGAAACCTGGAACATAGGCGTTCCTGAATCTAAAGCTGTGGGAGAATAATGAAAGTCAGTTAACTCAGCATCTCAGGGCATCCTGTCCACATTAAATTGTCTCACATAGGCCTCAGGAACCACTCATGATCTCAAATGGCACCTGAGTACGGCCTGACCTTGCCCTTCCCACACCTTCCACACCACACTCCTGCCTCCATGATCTGTCAAAATCATCTGAACCTTTTTGTTTTTTAACATACAGATAATGTTTTATAGTCTTTATTGAGTATCCTTAAAACTTAATGGCCACATTTCTTTTAATTTTTTAAATTTCTGTATTTTTTTGTTCTTGTTTGGAAAGTAATAAAATACGAAGTTGATAGCCAACAGTAATAATAAATACACCACTAATCCCATTTATAAGTGTTTATTACATCTCAAGAACTATTAAGTGCTTTACATGGATTAGCCCATTTAATATCGATATTCCATGATAAGCACCATTATGATTTTGACTTTAGAGGTGATTATATTGAAGACAACAGATCTAATAATTTGCCTGAGTAGTTGTAAATGGGACAGTTTATTTTTAAAATGCTCATTTTTAGATATGACTTGGATAGGTTTACCTTTTGGTTTCAGGTCTATTGTTAACTATCTTCCCCTCTTCAAGAACGTGCTTCTCCTCTCTTGGAATGTGTAAATGGGAAGAAAGGGAACTCGGGTTCCCAGCTAGGAATTAGGGGTAACCTAATCAAACTATTACCAATCTTTCATGTGGCAGGCCATGGTCTGACTTGTTGAAAATACAAAATCAGAATGTATCTTGCCTAGTTTGCTTTACTGCATTGATAATTATGGAAATAATGCAAATTGGTTCTAGTGTCCTTGTGGCATACCTTTCCTGTGCTCTTCATAGGCGAGAGAGCTAAAAATGGCATTTTCCAGACTCCCTTTGCTGCTAGAATCTAGATGTGATAAGGAAACTATGCTTTGCTGCTTCAACTTAATGTGTCCGGCAGGCACTATCGTGGAGGTGCTTGACTTTGTTAGCTACTCTCCCTGTGTCCAGTCTCTAGCTTTATTTGGACATCAAAGAACAAGGCACAGGGCAGTGTTTCGCTAGTTGAGTTTGAGGCCCTATAGTAATAATTGAGGATGGGGTCAAACACAGAGTGGGGTTGTTCCCTGGACTTGAGGTCATATTGGAAAGAGAGATGGTATCATCTCAGATGAGGAAGCGTATAGGTGGAACAGGTTTGGGTAGGAACTGTAGTTTAATTTCAGGCATGTTGAGTTTGAGATCTGGGAGAGAGGACTGAGCAGTGATACAAATTTGGGAAATGTTGGTGGAGAGATGGTAATGAAAGCCATGAGGCTAGATGGAATCACCATCAAAGCAATGAGTATAGATAGAAAAGAGAAATGGACCAAGACTGAGCTTTGAGGAACTGCAACTTTGGGAATGATTTGGAGGAGATGAGGAACTGGAAAAGGAGACTGAAGAAGGAGAATTTGGGGAGGAAGAGACAGTAACAGTGGTAATGTTCTGGAAGCAGATGCTCTTCATTTAGAGGATGTCCAGAGGACCAAAGTGCATACTGGGTTATATGTTCATCCCCTCCTCTCCCATTCCTCTTGCTCCTTGGGAGACTGAACTGAATATGCTCATCATAGTATCCCCAAGAGCCAAGGGTTATTCTGGATCACAGTAGGGTTTCAGTATTTTCTTGTTGTTGTTGTTTTTAATTTACCCTAAATGAACCCTGTGGCAGTATATTTCTAGTATGTTTATTATCTTCCTAAAATCAATAATACAAAATCAATAATACAAGGTATACAATGTTCATAGTTAACTTTACCAGTGAGCTTGGTAAAGGTCTTGTCCCATATGTCTCTTCCACGTCACCCAACTCCAATCATGGTGCCATTACAGGGGTCAGTGTCATTCATGGATGTGGCTGTGGACTTCACCCAAGAAGAGTGGCAGCAACTGGACCCTGCTCAGAAGAAAACATACAGGGATGTGATGCTGGAGAACTACAGCAACCTAATTTCAGTGGGTGAGGATAGCTTGCTTTCTCAGTTGCTAAAATACATGGAGTTTCTCTCAAATTTAATGACTTTAGACTTTGAATTTGATGGGACAAATGTGATTTATCTAGGTTTGGGCACCAGGCAGGGCTTTTTCAGCTTTACCTCCCCAGTGAAAGGTTCTAATTTTGATAAAGCATAGACAGACTCATTCTGTGCAGCTTGTTAAGGCAGCACATTCCCCACATGACAGAGATCCTGAAGCCAAGCAGCTGGGTTCAAGTTCTCTTTCATTTCTCATTAACAGGGTATCACATTATCAAACCGGATGTTATCATCAAGTTGGAGCAAGGAGAAGAGCCATGGATAGTAGAAGGAGAATTCCTACTTCAGAGTTACCCAGGTGTGTTAGTGGAGGCAGTGAGGGGATTGGCAACTTGCAAGTGTTTCTCAGGAATTTTTAATGATCCCAAACATTCAGAAGTGCCTAAAGATAGATACTTGTATGACTTAGATACCTAAATCTCACTCCCAAAGACCTCCTTCCCCGCAAAAACTTGTGTTTATAGAGCCTTTCTATGCTTACCACTACCCAGAATCCAATCATTTCCTTCTTCTTCTTAAACCTTGGGTCTTGGCGTGCACTCTAATATTTTCAGTAACCTGTTTTCATAGATTCCTTTTGTTTTCAGGCACTCATAAATTTGTCATTAACAAATAACTTGTGACTCTTGTGTTCCTTTCACTTTTCCCCCCTTCCTCTTCTCTGTAAATGCATCAGATATTTCTTTCCCTAAACCTGTTCCTTTCCCCAGTTTTACCTTTTACTTCTGTCAAGACTCCAAGATCCCTGATAAATTCAATTTGCCTTTGTCATTGTGTGCACCTGTACTTCATTTCACAGTGCTGATCATTATTCCTAATTTAGCCCAGTTTGGTGACACAATACTTTCACCTGGTGCTTATTTTCTAGTCTCAGTTATTACATAAGTGAATTTTGACTCATTTATCCTCCACCCCCACTCCCTCCAGGAATGTCTCTAAAGGATCTGTTTCTACTTTCTGTGTTTTTCCTTGTTTCTTGCGTTCCTCAAAGGGCTCCACCAAATCTCAAGCCTGAAGGTTTGTATTTGTTTGGGTTTTTTGCTGCTCACACTGCAATTGCTATCGCTAACACGGCTGCCCAATCTATATTCTAATCTGGCATTTTCTGTTACAGCAGTAGAACACTTCTTTCCCTTTCAGCTTGTCTGAAATTCAATCAAAAACTCTTCAAATTGTAACTACTCAATCACCTTTCCCATTAAATTACAGTATTCTCTTCCCAATCAATAAAGATCACTACGGAATGACCTAAAAATACCCACTTCTCATAGGTATTACTTGTGGTTACTGGTATTTGTCCTGTGTAAAATATCTTAATTTATCTTCTGTATATTCTGTTTCCTTTGACTTAATGTAAACAAGAGCTGTATTCTGTCATGCCTGGGTTGCCATGAATCCTAATTTAGAGTTACAAGATGTGTTCATCTTAAGTTTCCAGTTGATCTTCTCACTAGCCTCATGAGATAAGCCCAGTGCTATTCCCAATTATTTCTGTTTTGCCTGGCAAAATTAATTTTCTACCGTTTCCCAAAACTTACTAAACTCTATTTGGTCCACACTCTAAATGTCTTCTGTTTGTGTGATTATTTTCCTTACAGCTTTACATTTCATTAGAGTGTGCCTTACTTGTGCAGATACTTAAGCTCAAATTTTCAACTTTCTTTCAAGTTTTTTTCTTCCTCTCCCTGTGATGTCTCCAGTCTCTTCTTTCTCTCAGCTTCCAATTTTCTGTAGTGGTGGTGCCTTTAAAAAGTTGGGTCTGATCATGTAATATGTTTGATACTTTTTGCTTGTGCTTCTTTACTCCCCTGGATTGTAATCCTACTTCTGTATTATCTGCCACATACGTGACAGAACTTTCTTATCCATCCATTCAGAAATAACTTATAGGCAATTATTTCTAAATATACATGACTAGGTCACATAACAATACTCACAATATTTATTTATCTATATGATTCAGTTTAAGGCCAACTTTAGTTTTTGCTCAGGGATTCGAAGGAAAATTTTTTAGGATAGCTTTTGGTTAAGAAAAGATTAGAACTGCAGTAAGTAGTTGAAAACTCAGCATGACTGATCTGTTTATGTGCTAAAATGATGCTGAGTAGTAATTATTTTCGACTGTAAGGGGAAATGGAACTAACAGCAGTGTGAAAGAATTTCAGAAGACTTATTTTTTAAAAGCATGGAACACAGTCCCCCTGAAAAATAGATTTTGAGTAGATCAAGGTTTTAAGTCAGGCAAACTGAGTAAAACAGTAAGAGCACAGACTTGTAGTTGAAATCGACCAGCACATTTGTTGGGTACCAATAGCTTGGTTTTCATGAAGCAGAATATCTTTGATAGACCAGTATGAAGCTAGTTTAGAATCATGTTGTGAATTCCAGTGATGAAAAGTATTATTTATCAGAATTCCCCCCCACCCCCATTTTATCTGTTTATATTATGGCAGTGGGCTCAGAGAAGTTGTAGGTTTTGGAAGACAAGGTTGATAATGGCTTCACTTAGTGTAGATGATAGCAAGTGCAGTAGTCCAGCGCATCCAAAAATATCTAAGATAAAAGTAAAAGTCACTATTATGGGGAAAGTTTTCTATATTAAGTGAAACTCGGAGGAGTGGAGAGGCACAATTCATATTCAGAATTGGGGGCCAATTCTGTCTGCTAAGTCAGGGACAAGACTGGCTTAAAGGAAATTGTGAGATTGAAAATGGGAAAAATAATTGCTAAACGTATTATGTATTTTGTGCCAAATACCAAGCACTTTATATTTATGAAGTTACATAATTCCACAACAGCCCTTTGAGATAGGTTATCATTATCTCCATTTTGCAGGTGGATGAAACTGAGCCTTAGAGGGATTTATTAAGCAACTTGCCCAAGGTCACCTAGTCAGATGTCATATTATGTTCTTCAAAGAGGAACAAATGGAATCAAACATACAGGAAAGTTGCAAAAATAATACAAACCCCAGAGAACTCCAACATGCCCTCCAGCCTTCCCACCCCCACTTCAAATACCCAAATCCACCAATTTTAACATTATGCCACTTTTGCCATATCATTCTATTTTTAGAACAGTTGAAAGTAGGTTGCACACATCATAATCCCTGAACATATTACCACCAGGTATATTTCCTAACGCCAAGCATATTCATTTATGTAAACACCTTAAGTACAGTGATCAAGTTCAAAAAATTTAACACTGATATAAAACTTAGCCTATATCCCAGTTTCTTCATAAGTCCAATAACGTCCTTTTCCCCCTTGATAGATCCCATCCAGAAGCCATTAGAATTTTATGGTCAGAATAAGTCCAGTATTAAATTGTAGTATCATTAAAATATTTAAGAAGCTGGAAACCTTTGTAGGACAGCATGGTCAATGGTCTGTTTTATACTTCCTTTTGGATATCTGTTTGTGGGATTTTCCCTCCAAGTGAAATTGAATTACAGAGAAATTAGAGCCCCAGTTATGGGGCTATTCAAATAAACAGAAAATCTGAGCACAAATCTATTTGGCACTACTGTATGAGATCAGGAAAGAAAGGCAAAAGAATTTGGAATGATCTAGACTAATGAAAAATGCTACCACAGAAATCTTAGTATAAGGGCTAATGCCATAGATTGTAATCTCTCTCTCTCCCAATTTGATGTGACTCATAAGATGTAAAGCGCTGATCCACCTCCTCCAAAACTAATCCCTATCTGGATATCTCTCTATGACCATCCTTGCCCAGTAGCACTCTTTATCACGCTATCACTTAATCCCATTTGCTGTGAGTCCTTTCTTGTGTACCTTGTCAGCCATTCATCCAGCATCTTTGTCTTCTGATCACTGTTCCTTGTTTTTTTTTTTTTTTCACCTCTGTGTCCAGTTTTGAACAAAATTTTATAAAGTAGCATAGATCAAAGGTGCTTGTGTCCTTTGTCAGTTTACTTCCCCCCTTTCCCCACCACTGGAAAGATAGAGTGCAAGAGAGAGAGTGTCTGTATTCTAAACCAAGAGAAATGAAACAAAGTGTGCTTGGAATTATTTCCATTTGTCCATGAAGCCAGAATCTACCCCACAGTGAGATAAAACTTAAATACATGTCTCATTCCATGTCTTAATAGGTTGATATATAAAATTTGGTTCCTTTTTGCTTCTTTTTAGAAGTCTTGAAAGTTGATGACCTGATAGAGAGAGTCCAGGAAGGTGAAGACAAACATTTCAGACAAACTTTATTCTTCAACAACAAAACCCTGATTGAAGAGAAAGGTAATACTCATAGTAAAAGTTTTGATGTGGAAACAAATCCTGTTCCTTCAAGAAAAATATCCTCTAAATGTGACTCATGTGAAAAGAGTTTAAAATCTATTTCAGAATTTATTACTAGTGATGGAAGCTATGCAAAAGTAAAACCTGATGAATGTAGGGGATGTGGGAAATCCCTTCTCCATATTAAGCCTGAGGAAACTCATCCAGGGGATAAATCTTATGAATTTAATCAAAATGAGGAAACTTATTCTCTAAATGAAGAAAACATTTATCAGAAAATTCATATTTTGGAGAAACCTTTTGAATATATTGAATGCCAGAAAGCATTCCAAAATGATACAGTTTTTGTTAATCACATGGAAGATAAACCCTTTAAGTGGGATGAATCTGAAATAGCCTTTCTCCAAATGTCAAACCTCAGTGTACATCCGAGATCTCATATGGAAATGAAGTCCTATGATTGCAATGAATGTGGGAAATCCTTCTGTAAAAAGTCAAAATTCATTATACATCAGAGGACTCACACAGGCGAGAAACCTTATAAATGTAATGTATGTGGGAAATCCTTCTGCCAGAAGGGAACCCTCACTGTGCATCAGAGAACACACACAGGGGAGAAGCCTTATGAATGTAATGAATGCGGGAAAACCTTCTACCAGAAGTTGCACCTCATTCAACATCTGAGAATTCACTCAGGAGAGAAGCCCTATGAATGTAGTTATTGTGGAAAATCCTTTTGCCAGAAGACACATCTAACACAACACCAGAGAACACATTCAGGAGAAAGACCCTATCCGTGTAATGAATGTGGAAAATCCTTCTCCCAGAAGTCAGCCCTCAATGACCATCAGAAAATTCACACAGGTGTAAAACTCCACAAGTGTAACGAATGTGGGAAATGCTTCTGCCGCAAATCTACTCTAACTACACATCAGAGGACACACACAGGAGAGAAGCCCTATGAATGTAATGAATGTGGAAAATCTTTCTCTCGATTATCATATCTTACTGTACATTATAGAACTCATTCAGGGGAGAAGCCCTATGAATGTAATGACTGTGGGAAAACCTTCTACCTGAATTCAGCCCTTATAAGACATCAGAGAGTACACACAGGAGAAAAACCCTATGAATGTAATGAATGTGGAAAAGTATTCTCCCAGTTGTCATACCTCAACATACATCACAGAACTCATTCAGAAGTGAAACCCTATGAATGTAATGAATGTGGAAAAAGCTTCTACCAGAATTCAGCTCTATGTAGACATCGAAGAATACATAAAGGAGAGAAACCCTATGAATGTTACATATGTGGAAAATTCTTCTCACAGATGTCTTACCTGACTATACATCATAGAATTCATTCAGGAGAGAAACCCTACGAATGTAATGAATGTGGGAAAACCTTCTGCCAGAGTTCAGCCCTTAGTAGACATCAGAGAACACACACAGGAGAGAAAGCCTATGAATGTTACGAATGTGGAAAGTTTTTTTCTCAAATGTCATATCTCACCATACATCATCGAATTCATTCAGGAGAGAAACCCTTTGAATGTAATGAATGTGGAAAAGCCTTTTCTCGGATGTCATACCTCACTGTACACTATAGAACTCATTCAGGAGAGAAACCCTATGAATGTAATGAATGCGGGAAAAAATTCTACCACAAATCAGCCTTCAACAGCCACCAGAGAATTCACAGAAGAGGAAATATTAATGTACTTGATGTGGGAAGCCTTCTGTGAGGTCAGAACTCTTTTTATTCAAAATAATGAATTAAAAAATTCATTGGAATCAACACCATTGTTCATCAGAGAGTTCATACTTGTGAATGTGGCAAAGCCTTTTTGCATTAGTCAGTTTTTAATCTGAAAACTCAGAGCTTAGAAACACAATTGTAGCAAATATTCAGCAAGATCACTCACTTAACTGGGTATCAGACTGTACAGGAGTAAACTGGATAAATATTTAAAACGTGCATACAATTTCACTGGATTCAAAATGTTTGACATTTTGATTCTTAAGATTCAATTTAAGGAATATGGAAAGCATATTCCTTTGGAAACTTAATCTTAAAACATACATTTCAGATTTTAAAAATCAAGCTTTTTATAGTAAAAAAACACAAATAATCTCTGCTGTGAATAAACATGTCCCTATTTTGTATATAGACACTGTGAGATCAGAATAGCTAATCAAAATAATAGCATTAAATTCATTTACTAGCACTTCCTAAGATATACAGGACTTATGGTTTTTTGTTAGTATACTACATTATAAGAATTGTTTGTTCAGTTGAACCATTTTGGAAAAGTCAGTGTATCCTTATTAGAATAATTTGTTAGTTCATATGGTAACATTAGCCTATAAATTAAATAGCACCCCCATGGTAATAGCTAATGTACACTGTCAGTGAAATAATATTTGGCAGGTGTAAGGTCAAATATTATAATTTTTTATAATTTATAAATGTGTTTGGTCATTGTTAATGAACTGGATTTTCCATAAAGAAGCCAATGTTTGTATAATGCTTTCAACTGTATCTAAGTCAACAGAAGAAATACAAATATATTTGCATAAAATAGATAGAAAACTCTGCATCCAGCATTGCAAATTAGTAATGCCAGAACTGAAATACCATGTATAGAAACCAGCTGTAGTTCTAAAATACTCATGTTTATTATCTTTCATCCATTATATGTTTATTTGGATGCATACCTAACCACAAGTGTGCAGAGTACAAATACTATGTAACTTAGGAATTACTTCTGTTTTACTTATTATGATAGTGCTTTTAAACATTGTGCATTGCTCCTTCCCATTCCTGAACTAATCAAAATCCATTACCATGGGTTTGCAGCGGACACTGTCGTGTGACTACCCTCATCACGCCCTCCTTATTGTGTGCTGGAAGAGTTTGGTGTCTGGTCCTCCTGACAGGACCCTGGATAAATCCTTGTAGTTTACATCTATAATGATAATCCCATCCTCATCATCACTGATCATAGGACCCAATTCTAACCAGATAAGCAGAGGGGATATCTAATAGGTAATTTCTGGAAAAGGTGTCCTCAAAGATCCGAGGAACTATGTAAGATGAATGGGCTCTTATCTTCTGGTGAACATTACCTGGTCTGGATGTGATGCCTGGTTATGTCTTTCAGTAATTATAATAGTTTAAAGCATGGCAATCTTTCTAAAGATTGGGGAACCTGAACCTGAATGATGTTATTGAGCCACTAAACCAACCAGCCTTGTAGCCACTCAGCCTCTGGACTCTTTTTGTGTGTGTGAGAGACTAAACTTATTTTTAGACCAGTTCATTTAGGGTGCTTTCTCAGTAATAACTGAAGACATTCTGACACAAAGTTATGCTTTTGTAGGAGTTATGCAATTCAGATGTGGACTTTGGGAAAATTGTTTCTTTTGGGCTGTTGATACTGATATCTATCTTACTTTCTGTAAATTTTGATGTAAATAGTTTGAACATTAGAAATCAACTTGCAACAATGAAATGTGTTTGCTCCTTGAACTATCATATCATTGGCCTAATAAATTAATCTTTGGAACCTGACATGTCAGGTGTGCCTCCCTTTTGACAATATACAAAATAAATTTTTTTTTAGTTAATTTATATTGTTCATTGATCACTGCTGTCAGTTGAAAAATTTTGCTGAGAGGGAAAAATTTAATTCTGTTTGCTTTCAAATGACTAGCCCAATAACCTATATTATTTGAATAAGTTTATCCCTTTATCATTGAGATGAAATACCATATTTTTCATGTATTAAAATCATACATAGCTCTTGTCTTTGTTGCTCTGCACATTTTCTCCATACCCCCCTAGATGACTGTGAGTATACTACATAACAGGAATTAACAGTCTGATTGTATAGTTTTGTGTAAGAACTGTATATTCATAGTATATTTGCTGGAATAATATCTATAAAGATTTCCATACTTGTGTGTCATAGCTTAATTACACAGTATGCATTGGAAGTAAAATATTAGAAAACTGTAAAATGTATCCCACATTCTTTTCTTCCTACAGAAGGTTTGTATATTCAAGTGTCTGGTACATTTAAGTACTTCTCTACTGCATCTTCAACAGTGTAGTCATTCTATACATGAACTGTATATATGAACATACATTCATAGCTTCCAAGATGCCAATGTTTTTATATTACTACATCTGTAAAATTAGCATGTCCTGTCACTGTTTTCTTTCTTAGAGGTAATTAAAATAATGGTTTGTCTTAAGATTTGATGAAATACAGTATTTGAAAAGTTTTTAGCTATTCTTGGCAAAAGTGTAAGGTGCCCAAGTCTAGGCTGAAAAGAGAGAGCACTCTGGGGTCTGGCTCAGCTTATCTATCCTGCACCAAGGCGTGAACAAGGAATTGACATGGCAGAGTATGAAGAATCTGCTTTGTATATGCAATGACCTCATGACCTAGAATGTGAGTGGATTAGGAAGTGTAAGAGGGATTTTCCAGGGCTCAACAGTGACCCTTCTGGCAGATGGGAGTGAGATTCCCCTTATTTTAAAAAATCAATCTAGGATTAGTGAAATGTATGGTTCCATTGTAGTCTTACAAACAGGTCAAAAACAAAAATATGATGTTAACATCAAGACATGCATATCTGAGGCCAAAGATTCACCCTCAATTCTTTACTCCATCTCCGTGTGCCTCAGTGCTGGCCAGTCAAGGTCCCCAAAGAAGGTTATAAAATAAGCCACATGGCTGTGCAGCCTGAATAACTGCCAGCTTTATAGACTGCCTTAAATTAAACAAAAAGAAGCCCAGAAGGAAATACATTTGAAAAATTATTTTGCCTTTTTCTATCAGATTTTTAAAAAAAGTTTCTTCCTTCATTGCATTTAAAGTCATTTAAAGGGGTTCCTGCCGAGTCAATGAGTTGGCATGGACTGCTCCCTTGTTTCCATAGCCCAGCCCTAGAGAGACTACAGAGAGCAGTTTAAAGATCTGGAACTAAAGAAACAAATGAGGGAAATTTCAGGGGGAATACAAAGACACATTTTCTGTGGGTTGGGGGTGGGTAATGACAGACAGTAGACACAGTCTCTAAATTGTAATCTTTCTAGAGTATCTTTTCTTCCTGTGCCTTTACTCTTCACTAAGTTACCCAAGCAGGTAACTGCCTACTGTGGTGCCTTCAGGACATAGGAAAAGAAAAGCATTCATCTCAGCATCACGGGGGTAATTCAAGTTACTTTAGAACAGCCTAAGGTGAGGAACAGATACAACAGGTATTTATAGAGGGGTCACCTGCAGCATCCTCGCCATACTCCAAAAGCCAAGTCATCACAGGAACTGCTGACCTTTACTGAAAAGGGGAGGTGTGTATAGTAAACCCCAGTAAACTGGAGTCCAGAGAGAAGGGTCAGTCAGTAAGGGGAGACCTTTCACAATGAGCTGGTAAGGCATTCTCTTCTGTGAAATACACTTCCATTTTAATCCACCCTGAGAAGCAGGAAACAGATTATCATGCTACTCATTATCAGGCAAAACATGCATCTACACCAGGGAAAATTAATTCAGGAAAAAGTAATTCGGCACATGAGAGGTTTACTAAGAGCACGCCACTCCACCTACACAAAAGAGGCTAGCTTAATGGAACTTGGAGATCAAGACTTTTAAATATTCTCAATAAACATCCTTCAAGAAAAGTGTATTCATGGTGTGATGCAGGAATAAGTACCCAAAAAAAGAGAAGATAGGGGATTGGGCATGGGTAATTAGAACGAGGTAAAGAATTCAGTGGATTATTGCATTAGCAAAACTGATAAAGCCAAAGGATGATTTGGTAAGCTTGGTAGGAGTGGCAAAGAATTCTCTCAGGACACCAGAAAGAATAAAGGCATGAAATGTGAAGAATGAAAATTGAGATATGAAGGATAGTAAAGATAACAATATCCATATATAAGGGTTCTTAAATAAAAGAGGCAAAATACAAAGAGAATGTATGAATTAAAATGGAGTTAAGGCATGGTCAAATTGAAGCAGCATGGACCTAAGTCCCTATGACTAGAGACTTTATAAAGAGGAAATTTCAGACCATCTTACCAGAAGAAGCCAGAGAGGAAAGAACCCGATGTGATGAAGAACTTGCATTATTAGGACATTCTGGCCCCAGGATCAGGCATAGCTTTGCTGCCATCTTGATTTTAGACTTCCAGCCTTCAAAACCACAAGACAATAAATGCTTGTTGTTTAAGCCAACCCACTGTGTAGTATTTGTAATAGCATCCCTGACAAACTATAACAGATTTTGGCACTGAAAAGTTGGGTGCTGCTATTGCAAATGCCTAAAAATGTGGAAATAGCTTGTTAATCAGGTAACAGAAGCTGGAAGAACTTTGAGATGAAAATGCTTAGACTGCTGGTAGAGAAATGGGTATTAAAAGCTTTTCTGGCAAGGGCTCAAAAAAAAGTGGAAAGTTGTAAGCAGTTTCTAGCTTCAACAATACATATATCATTATGAACAGAATGCTGGTAGAAATATGGATATTAAAAGTACTTTAGGTGAGATCTTAGAAGGAAACAAATTTGTTATTGGAAACTGGACAAAAGGCCATTCTTGTTAGAAAGTGGCAGAAAACTTGGTAAGTGTTCTCATATTGGATGGAAGGCAGAACTTGTAAGCAGTAAACTTGGATATTTAGCTGAGGAAATTTCTAAGCAAAGTGGGAGGTGCAGCCTGGTTTCTCTTGTTGCTTCTAGTAAGATGAGAAAGAGAAGGAATCAACTGAGAATAAACAGTTAAATACAACGGAACTAGCATATGATTTTTGGAAAATTCTAGCCAGATAGTGCATTCTGAGACAAGGGCCAGAAGTGGCTATATGAGGACTCTCACTGAGCTTCTAGAAGTGACTCCCCAGAGAATGGGTCTCTACAAGGGTGTAGGTGAAGTATCCTTTGCTGAGATTAGGCACAGGACTCACTGGAAAAACATTTATCTATGAAGGGTCTGAGGAAGAGCCTTTTATCTGATGGCTTGGAGCCCCCTTGTAACTGCATGCAAAACCAACAAGGTTTTTGAGAATTTTGTATGAGCAGAAGCACTGCCAGCCTGGACTCAAAAAGACTTAGAATGGACAAAATGAAGGGGAAAAGACTTTAAGGAAAAAACCACAGAAGCAGAAGTCTAGGGTGAAGAGATCTCTTCAGGCCAAAAGAGGGTCTTCCACCTCAGCCTCTGAATATGGTAGTCCTTATTCTCGAGGGCTTGGAGGGGGTGGGCCTCTTATCCCAAAGTTCAGGAGCACTGTGGCTGCCACCCCAGTGCTTGGGGGGGGGGGGGCTATGCTCTGGCCATTCAGGGAACGTCCAGTCACTAGCCCAGTACTTGCAGAGGGTATGCTCCCAGGGTTCTGGAGAAAGTGGTGAGTGCTCTAGTGCCTGGAAAGGATAGGCCTGCCAGAGTGGACAAAAGCACCAATCCACAAGTGACTCTCAGACCTTGAAATCTAATGTAATTTGTCCTGCAGTGTTTCAGGCTCTCTTTGGGCCTATGACCCCTGTTTTCTTCCAGTTTCTCCCTTCTGGAATGGTAATGTCTATTCTATGCCTGCCCACCACTGTATTCTGGAAGCAAATAACTTGTTTCCTAGGTTTTACAGGTTCACAGATGAAGAGGAATTCTGATCTAGGACAGATCACACCCATAACTGATTTTGTTGAGCCTTTGGATTTAGAGTTGTTACTGAAATGATTTAAAGCTTGTGGGATGTTGGTATGGATGAACACATTTTGTAGTGGCAAGAACATGTGTTGTGGGGTGTCTTGAATCATGCATCTCATCAAAGACATGTAACTCTTAATCCAGTCCTGTGGGTGTGAACCCATTTGTATGTAGGAGTTTTAGAAGACATTATTCAAAAGGTCTTAATCCCTATGACTGGAGGCCTTAAAAGAGAGGAAATTTGGACCAAGTCAGAAGACAGAAAACACCTGAGAGGAGAGATCGATCACTGTGTGATGTAGGATTTCAATCATCAGAAACCTACCAAGCCTAGTAGGAAGCATGGTCTTACCAACATCTGATTTTAGACTTCCAGCTTTCAAAACTGTGAGCCAACAATAAATGCTTGCTGTTTAAGCTGATCCAACGTGTGGTACTTGTCATAGCATCCTCGGCAAACTAAGATCATATAGTATCTGCTTAAAGACATATACAGACTAGTGTGAATGCCAGTGGAGGAGGGAATGGGAATGGCGTTTAGAGTGAAGAAAAAAATAAAGTAAAATAAGAACACGATGGTTGTAGAAATCAATGTTGATAAATATGCTCTCACCTGAGTTTCATGATTAACTCAACAATGAACCCCAGAACTCTTCCAGAAACAAACACACAGAAAATTAAAGGTCAGGAGATATTAAAATCCTTATCAATAATATCTTATTCTCTTCCATTTTAGCCAAACTTTTAGGAAATCAGGTGCTTAAGTGATGTTTGTGCCCTTTATTTGCATCTTCAATCTGAGACAGTTTTCAGTGAAATGATTGTAACTGCTCAATCTGTTGGTCACTCTACTTTTAAATATCCTTCTTATGTAGAAAGAATACCATCCTTCATCTGCATCGTCACAGAACTGATTTACCATAATGACTGCTAACTGTACTCTAATGCTCCCTCCTCTTTACTTTGGTAAGAAATTCCCCTACCCCCTCAGGTTTCAGCTAGACATGTAACTGGAGACATAGCTCAAAAGAAAGTTCGGAGGTTAAGTGCATCCAATAACATGAGGGAAAATGACATGTTACCTTCAGTGAATCCAGATTTCATAAAAGTAGTTAAGGAAATTTACTGATCAAGCAAACAACCACAAAAGCAACAAAAACAAATCTTGGGGAGGAGGAAGAACCTTGATTTCTAGAGTTATACAATCTGTTCTATAGAGTTGTAATATTTAACACATTCAGTTTTCCACAACAACAACAAAAAAAGATTACAAAACATGCAACAAAACAAAACATGACCCATACACAGAGAAACAAAATTAAATGAAACTGCCCATGGGGAAGCTGAGACATTAGACTTACTTGATAAAGATTTAAAGTCAACTGCCTTAAATATGCTTAAAAGCAAAAGGAAACCAAATATAGAGAAATAATGGTATCCAGGAGAATTATGTCTTGCCAAATTGAGAATATAAAGAGATAGAAATTACTGAAGGAACCAAATAGAAATTCTAGAGCAGAGAACTACAATAAATGAAATGAAAAAAATCACTAGAGGGGTCCAACAATAGATTTGAGTAGGTAGTAGAAAAAAATCAATAGATAGATCAATTGAAATTACCAAGTGTGAGGTATACAAAAAGACTGAGTCACCTGTGAAGACCAATATATAAATGGGCATTCCATAGAGGATGGAGAAAGGAACAGAAAGAATATCTGAATAATGGCTGAAAACTTTCCAGATTTGATGAGTGACATGAATCTACACTTCCAAGAAGCTTAACAAACTCCAAGAAGTATTAATTCAAAGATACCCATACAAGACGCAAAATAGTCAACTTGTCAAAAGACTATTCAATAGAATCTTGAATGCAGGAAGAGAGAAGTAACTCATCACATACAAGGAACCCTCAATAAGATTAAACACTAATTTCTCATCAGAAACTATGGCGAGCAGGGGATAGTGGGAGATATGTTTAAATTACTGAAAGAATAAAACTGTCATTCAAGAATTCTATATCCAAGGTCAAGTCTACTTAAAATTAAGCCTAAGGGTCACCCCCAAGAGGACCTCTTTTGTTTTTCAGATGTGGCCTCTCTCTAGAGCCAACACAACAAGCAAACCCACAGCCCTCCCCCTGTGTATGTGGGACATGACTCCCAGGGATGTGGACCTTCCTGGCAACGTGGTAGAGAAATCCTAGACTGAGCTGAGACTCAGCATTAAGGGATTGAGAAAACCTTGTCAACCAAAAGGGGGAAGAGCGAAATGAGGCAAAATAAAGTGTCAATGGCTGAGAGATTCCAAACAAGTCAAGAGGTTATCTTGGAGGTTATTCTTACGCTTTAAATAGATATCGCCTTGTTAGTCAAGATGTAGTGGAGAGGCTGGAGGGAACTGCCTGAAAATGGAGAGCTGTGTTCCAGTAACCATGTTTCTTGATGATGATTGTATAATGATATAGCTTTCACAATGTGACTGTGTGATTGTGAAAACCTTGTGTCTGATGTTCCTTTTATCTACCTTGTCAACAGATGAGTAGAACATATGGAATAAAAATAAATAATAGGGGGAACAAATGCTAAAATAAATTTAGTTTGAAATGCTAGTGATCAATGAAAGGGAGGGGTAAGGGGTATGGTATGTATTTTTTTTTCTGTTTTCGTTTTATTTTTCTGTTGTCTTTTTATTTTTTTCTGAATTGATGCAAATGTTCTAAGAAATGATCGTGATGATGTATATGCAACTATGTGATGATATTGTGAATTACAGATTATATATGTAGAATGGAATGATCACATATTGAGAATGTTTGTATTTCTTTCCTGTTATTTTTTTAATTTAAAAATTAATAAAAACATTTTTAAAAAGCTAATTCAAGTAGATTCAAAATCTTAGATGAAGGAAGGAAGTAAATCTGCAAAATAACCTTATTAAGACATTCAAATGCCCTGAATGCAACAGAAGATCATAAAGCATGGGAAGATCCAGGCAGATATGGCTCAGCTAAATGCCTAAATTAAATTACTCAAGAAGACACAGAATTTGGAACTTATTAAGGTTATTCATAATGACATAAAGGATATCAAGAAGACACTAGAGAAGCATAAAGAAGAATTTGGAAGAATAAAAAGAAAATATCAGATATCACAGAGATAAAAGATACTGCAGGCCAAATTAGAAGTATATTAGAGACTCATAACAGTAGACTTAAAGAGGGAGAAGGAAGAATATGCAGTCAGAAGACAGGACAATTGAATATTCAAAAGAACAAATGGAAAAAATGCAACCTGATCTTGGAAATGACAGATACCACAAAGCATAAAAATATAAAAATTATTGGTGTCCCAGAAGAAGAGAGCACTAAAGGAATAAGAAGGCTAACTGAATATATAATGGGGGGAAAACTTCCCAACTCTTATAAAATACATAAACATCCAAACCAAACAAGTCCAACGAATCCCAAACAGAATATATCCAAATAGGCTTACTCCAAGACATACACTAATCAGAATGTCAAATCTTGAAGAGAAGCAAAAAGTCATGAAAGGAGCAAGAAAAAAGAGATTTTTTTTTACGTAAAAGGGAAAACATATAAGATTGAGCTCAGACTACTCAACAGGCTCCATGGAGGTAACAAGGCAGTGGTATGATATATTTAAGATTTTAAATAAGAAAGACTTCCAGCCAAGAATTCTTTATCCTACCAAGTTATCCTGCAAAATTAAGGGAGAGATTAAAACCTTCACAGATACAATACACCTGTGAGAATTTGCCAGCAAGAGCCCTGCCCTACGAAAAATATTAAAGGGAGCTCCAGTGACTGAAAAAAGACAGTGGGATGTCTGGAGGAGCAGGGTACAGAATTGAGACTTAGCAAGGGTAACTTAAAGGATCAAAAATGATAGAGGGAAAGGAATAAAGATCCGACTAATAAAAACTATAGGGAGCTATAAGTAATATGAGATAAAATAGATTCCTGAAATCAAATACTTAAAAATGTTTAGTAACATAGGTCATTACTATAGCAAAGTTGGTATTTGTAATAACTTTCTACTTGATATTTTAAGAACATATACAGTTTTGATAGTTAATCAAATGGTAGTTGAGATAGTGTTTAATGTTTATAATTTAAGAAACTCTGATATTTGTATCTGTAGTTTTTTCCTTGCTTTAGTTTTAAAATAGTTTATGAAACATATTGTACAAACACAGTCTTTACAATGATTATTTAGGTGTTTTATTTAAATAGGCCCATGGATAAGCTAACTAAGATATCCACTTTTGGTGGTGAAGATTTTCATGTTAATTGTAAAATCATTTGTATCTTTATATTTTCCTGAAATGAAAAACTTGAAAATGTTCAGTAAGATGGGCCATTACTATAGCAGAGTTGATATATGTAATAACTTTCTACTTGATATTCTGAGAATGTTCAAAGTTCTGACAGCTAATCAAATAGTATTTAAGTTAGTGGTTAATACTTAGAATTTAACACACTATAATATCTGTATTTCTAAATTTTTCTTTAATTTTGAATTGGCTTATGAAACTTACTGTGCAAATACAGTCTTTACAATGATTATCTGTATACTTTACTTAAATATGCCAGTGGATGAAAGATATCCATTTTTGGTAGTTCTAAGTGTAGTTTGTTTTCGTAAGTAAAAATATTTAAATAAAAAAAATAAAGAACATCTCCTCAAAAAAAAAGGAAGAAAGAGCTAATATCAAAGACCTAACTTGACATCCAGGGGTGAAAGTCTCCCTGGCAACATGGGCGAGGACTCCCAGGGATGAATCCAGACCTGGCACCATGGGATCAACAATTTCATCCTCATCCACATTCTCAAAAGCGTTCATGACATCATATGGCAAACAGGACAGAAGGTCAATCACAAACCATGTCTTCAGGTAATTCATATGAATGAGTCTGGGGTCAGATATCACCTTCCCACCCAGTCCAACAAAGGTAGTATGAAAATTCAGCACAATGTCCACCAAAAAGATGACATCCACGATGCTATCCACAACTAGCCAGGCCACGTTGTTCTGCCTGGTTTTAAAGGAGACATTGTAAGGGACCAAGATGGCTGTTTAGAAGGTTTAGATTAAGATGATCCAATCCCACGTGGTCTTAAAAACACAGTAATGTAAGACGATGTGAGGGGGAGATTTTGGCGCCTCCTGCTTGTATTGGGGAAGGATGTCTGAGTCCAGCTGCAGGACCTCTGCCAGATGGGAGAGTTTATGAACGTTCTTGCCTTTTTGCACACTGGGAGCCAGCTGCTGCAGGATGCCCCTGCTGCATGTCAGTGCTCTGGTCAGCCAAGCAAACTTGCCCCAGCCTTTACATGAATCATCCTCAATTGGCTGTTTGAAAGTGGTTACGTCACTGAAAGTACAAAGAAATAAAACCACTTTATCCTGTTCGTTTTGAATTGGACACACAGGTGTCCTGTTCTTCTTGTACATCAAAATTTCAAAGGAATTCATCTCATAGTTCTCAAATGTCTGCCGCAGCTTTCCAATTTGTGTCTTTATTGGTCAGCTCCCCATACATAAAACTGCAGGTACTGCTTTTTTGCATCACTTCTGCCCTGTGGTAGCCACACAGCTTGCAAAATCCATCATTGCTATGTACTATAGGCCAGTCCACTATCTGGGCATTCCCCAGTACAAAATTAATATCTTCTTGGTTTCCCTGCAAAGAAGTTGCAGCTCTGTTAACCTTGCAGCTAACAAAACATGCCTGTAAACAGATGTGTCCTGCTCACCTCCACTGAAGCTGAAATGATGGCAAAAAGAAAATACATGTGAGCAACTGCAGCTGATGCCTTTGAATGGCTTTCAGAGGATGCAGGGATTCTCAGAAGTCATAGGTGAGTGATGTGGGTGTCCTGAAGTCCATATTGTTCAGTGGGCAGTTCCTAAACCTGGTGTATCACCAGAATCTCCTGAGTAACTTTCAAAAGAACAGATTCCTAATGTCCTGGTAACATTTAACTGAAATCAGTATCTCCTAGGAGAGAGAAAGAGGTTCTGATATGTGTACCTTTAAAAGTAATGAAAAGTTCTGATGATCAGTCAGATTTCAGCAGAGAAAGTGCTGAACTAATATTCCCATCTTATGATTGGAATCCTCCCTTTGTGTGTGTGTGTATGTGAGAGAAGAGAGAAGGGAGGGTGAGAGAGAGCATAGGGAGGAGAGCAATGATCTCACTTGCAGAGTTGGGCTTAGAGAGAGTGAGGCCACATCTGAGCAACAAAAGAGATCCTCCAGAAGTAAGTTTTAGGCATGCTATAGGTAGTCTAAGCTTCTCCACTACCTACATAAGTTTCACAAGAGTAAGCCTCAGGATGAAGGGCATGGCCTATTGATCTGGGTGTTCCTAAAGTTTGACACAGTATCAGGATTCCCTGATGGTAAAGCTTAATATCAATAGTTCCATATTCTTTCTCCCATCCCACAAGTGACTTTGCCAATACTTTTTGATTATCTGCTTAATGTACTCTAGGATGTATCCAGGCAATATAATTTTCTATACAGGATTAAAGGACCTCTTTCTTATTCTGGTCTCCCTGTGTTTCAGTTATTCAAATGAGCTATACAGGGGTGGGCCACAGTGGCTTAGCAGGCAAGAATGCTTGCCTGCCCTGCCAGAGGACCCGGGTTCGATTCCTGGTGCCTGCCCATGTTAAAAAAAAAAAAAAAGAGCTATACAGATAGGTTGAGTTAGATTATGCCCTACAGAAAATTTCAATTCCAGACCAAATAAATTTCTTCCATTGGCTTCAAAGAGTAAAAAAAAAAAAAAAAAAAAGACCTAACTCGAATACCTGGAAAATCTAGAGAAAGATGAATAAACTAATACCCAAGTGAGCAGAAGGACAGAAAGATAAGAGCAGAAAGAAAAATGAAATTTACAATGAAAAAACAATAGAATTAATAAAACTAAAATTTGTTTCACTAAGATTAATAAAACTGACAAACCCTTACCTATGCTAATAGAAAAAAGAGAAGATGCAAATAAACAAAATCATAAACGAGAGGGAGATTATTACTACTGAACCAATAGAAATAAAAAAGATCATAAGAGTAGATTATGAACAACTGTATGCCAACAAACTACACAACTTAGATGAAATGGACAATATCCTAGAAAGATATGAACAACCTAATTCAAGAAGAATTAGAAGACCTCAACAAACTAATCACAAGTAGAGACTGAATCAGCCATCTAAAACCTCCCAACAAAGTGAAGTCTATGACCAAATGGCTTCATGGAGGAAGCCTACCAATCACTACAATAAAAATGAATACTAATCCTGCTCAAACTCTTCTAAAAAACTGAAGAGGAGGGAACACTACTTAACTCATTCTATGAAGCCAACTTCACCCTAATACAAAAGCTCAATAAAGATGCTGCAGGGAAAAAAAAAACTACAGACCAAACTCTCTAATTAATATAATGTAAAAATCCCCAACAAAATACTTGCAAATCGTATCCACAGCACATTAAAAGAATTGTACACCACGATCAAGTGAGTTTTATTCCATGTATTCAAGGGTGGTGGTGTTTGTTTGAAAAGATTTATGTACCCTAGAAAAGCCATGTTTTAATCAGTTTTGTGGGAGCAACAGTTTCTTCTAATACCTATTCAATACCACAGCTTAGAAACTTGATTAGATTATCCCCACGGAAATGTGACCAATTGTGGGTATTACTTGATTTGATGAAGATATGTGTCTGCCCCATTCTACGTGGGTCGTGATTAGTTTACTGGAATCCTGTGGAAGAAGTATTTTGGAGAAAGCTTCAGAATGCTGCAGAACCACAAAGCAGAGAGTCCACCAGCCAGCCACTTTGGGAGATGAGGAAGGAAAACACCTCCCAGGGAGCTTCATGAAACACGAAGCCAGAAGGGAAAGTACAGACTTTGCCATGTGCCCTTCCAGTGAAGAGAGAAACCCTGAAAGTTATCAGGCTTAAACCAAGGTATCTTCCCTGGATGCCTTAGAGTGGATGTTTCTAGCATTTTTTTTTTAATTGTATAGTATAACATATATAAAAAGCAAAGAAATAAAAAAGCAACAGTTTTAAAAGCACTCTTCAACAAGTGGTTACAGGACAGATTCCAGAGTTTGTCATGTGCTACCATATGATCCGCTCATATTTTTCCTTCTAGCTGCTCCAGAATATAGGAGGCTAGAGGGCTTAAATACTTTTTTATCATCACAATCGACTTTTTTTCTTACTTCTTTGTGAACATATATACAAAAAAGCTATAAATTTCAAAGCACAGCACAATTAGTTGTAGAACATATTTTAGACATTGACATGGGTTTCAATTTCACAATTTTAGGTTTTTACTTCTAGCTGCTCTAAATACTGGAGACTGAGAGATATCAATCTAAAGATTCAGTATTCATATTCATTTAAGTCCTATCTTCTATGAATAATTTCACCATCACCTTTGATCTTTCCATACCTCTCTTTGGGTTTGTTTGGGCTATGGAAATTCTAAAATTTTGGTACTGGAAGGGTCTGCCACTAATATGGGGTAAGGAGATGGAACTGTCTGATGTTCTGGAGAGGCTGGCTAGGTTTCAGGACTTGTCTGGACCAGGGACCCATCCGGAGGTTACAGGTTTCTAGAAAGTTACTCTAGTACCTGGAACCCTTGTGAAATCTTATATATTGCCCTAGGTGTTCTTCAGGACTGGTTGGAATGGTCCTGGTTGGGGGTTGGCAGGTTATGATAGGTAGCAAGGTCTACCTGAAGCTTGCATAAGAGCAACCTCCATAGTAGCTTCTCGGTTCTATTTGAACTCTCTCTGACACTGATACTTTATTAATTACACTTCTTATAGACTTTCTTTAATTGGCCTTTAAACTGTAAACTTGCCACTTATTAAATTCCCCTCTTTAAAAGCCATTCTGTTTCTGGTATATTGCATACCTAAAGCTAGCAAACTAGAACAGTGGTTAAATATAAAATCTATTAATGTAATATAACACATTTTTGAAATGAAGGGAAAAACTATATGGTTATCTCCATTGATGCAGTAAAGGCATTTGACAAAATCCAGCATCGTTTCTTATCTTTAAAATATTTTTACATGGGGATACAAGGGTAGTTCAGTGGTAGAATTCTTGCCTGCCATGCGGGAGACCCAGGATCAATTCCCGGTCCATGCACTTCCCCCAAAAAACAAACAAATCAAACAAAAATTCAACAAATAGTCCTGCAATAATGGGAAACTTACATGGAAACATAATGGAATGTGACCCCACCATGCAGTACACAATATATATATATATATTTTTTTTTTTTACAGAGAAATCTTCACTAATAGTCTCTCCATAGTTTACAATCAATGGCTCACAATATCATCAAATAGTTGTGTATTCATCACCGTGATCATTTTTATAGAACCTTTGCATCATTCCCGAGAAAAGAAATAAAACACCCATATATCCCATAGCCCTTAACCCTCCCTCCCTCTCAATGACTACATATATTTCAATGTACACAATTGTTTTGGTTTGCTAAAGAGAGTGTCAGAATGCAACACACCAGAGATGGATCGGCTCTTGTCTTTTCTATTTTTTTAAATTGGCTTTTAATAATGATTTATTCAGTTATTAAAACACTGAATGAAGCTGCATATGAGAATGATAGAGGGAGGAGGAATGGGGCATAAGTGAAATCACAAAGAAAGATAGACGATAAAGATTGATATGGTATAATCTAGGAATGCCTAGAGTGTATAATGATAGTGACTAAATGTACAAATTTTAAAAATGTCTTTGCATGAGGAAGAACAAAAGAATGTCAGCAGGTAAGAACGCTTGCCTACTGTGCCCGAGGACCCGGGTTCGATTCCTGGTGCCTGCCTATGTTAAAAAAAAAAAAAAAAAAAAA